>PVJX010012200.1:0-51056 GCA_004027295.1 Dolichotis patagonum
TCATCTCGGGAGTCAGGGAGTCAGGCATCTTGTGACTGATTACCTAGGTGCCTGGTTGAGCAAGGGGCATCCGGAGGTTGCTTATCGGGGAGCTAAGTTATGTAGCTTGAGAAAACAAAGTCAGGAATGTAGGTTCTTTAGGCAATATGGAGGGAGGTTAACTCTTTCAGGGATGTCTTTCCTTTTTCTGAGGTCCTCTTCAATTTTCATTTTCAGGATAGTATGATTTTCTTTCTGTAGCCCTTTTACTACTTTTAAGAGATTAATTCCTAAGTATTTCATTTTTTTTGCATACTAGTGTGAAGGGTGTGGATTCTTTTATTTCTCTCAGTATTTTTGTTGTTAGTGTATAGGAATGCTATTGATTTTTGAGTATTGATTTTCGATCCCGCTACATTGATGAATTTATTACATCGAGGAGTTTTTCAATGGAGTTTTCGTGGTCTTCTATGTAAAGTATTATGTCATCTGCAAATAATGATAATTTAATTTGCTCTTTACTTATATTTACTCATTTTATTTCTCTCTCTTGTCTAATTTCTCTGTCTAGTATTTCCAGTACTATGTTGAATAGGAGCTGTGACAAGGGACATCCTTGTCTTGTGCCTGATTTTAAGGTAAAGGCTTTCAGTTTTTGGCCATTTAATATGATGCTGGCTGTTGATTTGTCATAGATGGCCTTATCACATTGAGGTAAAGACCATCTATTCCAATTCTCTGTAAGGTTCTTTTCATGAATGAGTGTTGGACTTTATCAAAACTTTTTCTGCATCTATAGAGATGATCATGTGGTTCTTAATTTTGACTCTATTGATATGGTGGATTACATTTATTGATTTATGTATATTGAACCATCCCTGCATTGCTGGGATTAATTCCACTTGATCTTGGTGTATAATCTTCTTGATTTGCTGCATCCTGTTTGCCAATATTTTATTGAGAATTTTTGCATCTATGTTCATTAGGGAGATAGGCCTATAGTTCTCTTTTTAGTTGGGTCTTTCTCAGGTTTTGGTACTAGAGTAATATTTGCTTCCAGGAATGACTTAGGAAGAATTGCTTCCCTTTCAATTTCATTGAAGAGTTAGAGAAGCGTCAGAATTAAGTCTTCTTTATATTTCTTATAGAATTCCACAGTGAATCCATCTGGGCCTGGGATCTTCTTTGTTGGCAAGGACTTAATTACATTTTCAATTTCATTAATAGAAATTTGGTTATTTAGTAGTTTTATATCTTCCTGATCCAGCTTTGGTAGTTCATATGTATCTAGGAATCTGTCTATTTCTTCTGTGTTACTGAACCTATGAGTGTAGAGGTTTTTGAAATAGGTGTTGATGATCTTCTGTATTTCTGCCAACTCTGTAGAAATTTCACCTTTTTCATTCCTTATTGCATGAATTTGAGCTTTTCTTACTTTTTTTAAATAATGTTGGCTAGGGGCTTACCAACTTTATGTATTATTTCAAAGAAACAACTCTTTGATTCATTGATTCTTTGAAATGTGTTTTAGTCTCTATTGCACTAATTTCTGCTCTAATCCTTATAATTTCCTACCTTCTTTTGGCTTTAGGCTTGGCTTGCTCTTCTTTTTCTAGATGTTTGAGTTGTAGCATCAGGTTGTTTATTTGTGTTTATTCTGTGTTCATGATGAGGGAACTCAGTGCAGTAAATTTTCCTCTGAGGACTGCTTTCATTGATTCCCACAATATCTGGTAAGTTGTGCTTGTATATTCATTTGCTTGTAGATATTATTTAATTTCTTCTTTAATTTCCTCTGTTACTCACTGATTGCTCAAGAGTATATTACTCAATTTCCATGTGTTTGTGTGGCTTTTGCAGTTTCTTTTATTGTTAATTTCTAATTTCATGGCACTATGATCCAGTAACATGTATGGGATAATTTCAATTATTTTGCATTTACTTAAGTATGTTCTGTTGACTAGTATATGGTCTGTTTTAGAGAATGTTCCATGTACTGCTGAGAAGAATGTATATTCTGATGTTGTTGGGTGGAAAACTCTATATACATCTATCAAGTCCATTTCTTCATAGGTGTGATTCAGTTCTGTTATATCTTTGCTGATTTTCTGTCTAGTTGATCTGTCCCTTTCTGTCAATGGTGTGTTAAAATCTCCTTTTATAATTGTGTTACTGCTTATTTGATATTTCATTTCTGTTAACATTTGCTTTGTATAGCTGGGTACTCTGCAATTTGGTGCATATATATTCAAGATTGTTATCTCTTCCTCTTGAAGTTTTCCCCTAACTGGTATGTAGTGACCTTCTTTATCTCTTTGGATCTTTCTTGGTTTGAAGTTTGCATTGTCTGCAAACAAGATAGCTACTCCTGCTTTTTTTTTGGCTTCCTGTTGCATGAAGTATTGTTTTCCATCCTTTGACTCTCAGTCTATGAGTATCCTTTTGGGTTAGATGGGTTTCTTGTAGACAGCATATGGTTGGATGTTGTTTCTTGATCCATTCTGCCAGTCTTTTTCTTTTGATTGGTGAGTTGAGGCCATTCACATTGATGGTTATAACTGTTATGTATTGGTTTATTGTTGACATGTTATCTTTCTGCTGTTGTATCTTTACCTTTCCATTCTGTTTAATTGTCTGCCTTGCTTGGTGGTTTTATCCTATTTGTATCTAGAATATCTTTCAGTATTCTTTGTAGGGTTGGTTTGGTGTTCATGACGGTCTTCGGCTGTTCTTTGTCACGGAAGTATCTTATTTCTCCATCCATCTTGAAGGACAATTTTGCAGGGTACGTCAGTCTGGGTTGAAATTAGTTTTAATTTAGGATCTGAAATACTTCACTCCATGCTCTTCTTGATTTCATTGTTTGTGTTGAAAAGTCTGCTATGATTCTGATAGGTTTTCCTTTATAGGTGATCTCTCTTTTCTCTCTAACAGCTTTTAGTATTCTGTTCTTGTGTTTGATTTCTGGGATGATGATTATTATGTGTCTGGGTGTAGTTTTATTTTGGTTATGGCTATTTGGAGTTCTATATGCTTCACTAGTCCATATATCAGTTTCCATTCTCATGTTTGGGAAGATTTCAGCTATTACTTCTGTAAATATCCTCTTGATATCATTTGGGCTGTCCCCTTCTTTTTCATTTATCCCTATTAATCTTATGTTATTTTTCTTTGCATCATCTTGCAGGTGTTGAATTGTTATTTCCTGATTCTTTGTTATTTTTATAAGATCTTTCCTTTCCAGTTCACTAGCTGCAATCTTATCTTCAAGGTCTGAAATTTTATCTTCACTTTCATTGAGGCAGTTTTTACAGCTTTCAATAGAATTTTTGATTTCATGTATATCTCTTTGAATCTGCTTTATGCATTCTGTTTGTTTCTTATATTGTTCATTCAGGGATTCTATCTGTTTGCTTTGTTCCTCTAATTTTTCAACTGTGTCTTCACTAGATGTGTTCACTATTTCTTTCACTACCTTTATCATTTCTTCTTTACCTGAGCAATTATTTCTGATTTAAATTTCTCCATAGCTTCCACTAGTTGCTTCTTTATTTCAGTTGATATCATTTCAGTCATTTCAGGTGTATGACTTCTATTTTCTTCTATGTGCATGGCCCATAGGCTTTCTTGGAATGGGATGGAGATTTGAGCCTTCATTTTGGTCTTTCCTTTTATCATTTTTCTTTGTTTCCTTTCTTTGAGTGGTGTTCCAAAGCTTCCTCTGGGTGTGTGGCGAATCACCTCTTGCACCCTCAGATCCTGGAGCAGTCTCAGCTCCCCTGAAGACACTTGGCTCCCCAAATTGAGAGGCAGAACCTAGGCTTGGAGAACTTGGTCTGGCTGATCCCCTGGGGCACAATCCCCTCTCCTAGAGGGGTGGATATGAACTCAACCACTGGCAGTGCTGGTCTTAAGCTCTCCCAAGGCCAGCTCAAATGAGCCCCAGTATCATTGATTTTCAAGGATAAATATTATTCCATTTAGAGTATATGGCACTCTTTCTATACCCCACATCAGTTGGATGTATTTTAGATTTCTTCCACTTTCAGACAATTTAGAACTTTATGTTGCTGGTTTGTCATGGAATCATGGAAGTGACCTTTATCAGATTGAAGTAAACACATTGTTTTCTAATTTTTTTAGTGTGTTTATTATGAATGGATAATCTATTGAGGTGGCCATGTGATTATTGTCCTTAGATCAGTTGATATGATTAATTACATTTATTGATCTGTGTATATTGAAGCATTCCTGCATCCATGAGTTCAATCTTACTTGACCATGGTGAATAATCTTGATGATTTGCTGCATTCTTTCAGCCAGCACCTTGTTAAGAATGTTTGCATCTTTCCCTTTCATTTTCACAATATCTATTGTGCATTTTGGATCTTATTACTCTTTCATTTCTTTTTACACTAGGGATACAATACATTATTTACACATGTGAGTTTCATTTATTTCACTTATGATTATGGTCTCAAGTTCAATCCATTTACCTATAAAAGTCTCAAGAATATGCTTCTTTAAAACTGAGTAGTAATACTACATTGTTTAAAAATACGGCATCTTTTTATCCATTCCACAGTCAATGGGCATTTGGGTTGTTTCCAAGATTTAGCTACAACAAATTGTGCTGCTGTAAACATGGATGCACATACATTGCTGTGGCATGATGCTTTCCATTCATCTGGGAAAATGAACAAAAGCAGAATAACTGGATTGAGTGGGACCTCTAATCCTATTTTTTGATGAATCTCCACACTGATTTCTACACTGGTTGTACCAGTCTATACTCCCACCAACAGTGAGAAAGTGCTCCTTTATCCCCACAGCCTCTCCAGCATTTGTTATTGGTTGATTTCTTGATGGCAGCCATTCTTTCTGGAATGAGATGGAATCTCAATGTTGCTTTAATTTGCATTTCCTGAATGACCAGTGATGGTGAACATTTTTTCATGTATTTATTTACCATTTTTATTCTCTTCATCTGAGCTGTGAGGGTGCATCACAGATACACATTGTTGGATTGTGTCTTTGAATTCGGGGAGCCTGATGTTTCTCAATTCTTTATCTTCTAGATAGAAGTCCTTTGTCTGCAGGACAGCTGGCTAAAATTATTTTCCACTCTAAGGGTTTTCTTTTCATATTGTTGGTGATTTCTTTTGAATTGAAAAAAATTTTTAGTAAAATGAGATCCCAGTTGTTGATACTTTGAAGTACTTCTTGTGTAGTTTGTGTTTTGATCATGAACGCTTTGCCTATCCCTATGTCTCCAAGATTTCTACCTACATTGTCTTCCAGTACATTTAATATTTCTACTTTAATGTTTAGATTTTTGATCCATTTTGACTTTAATTTAGTGCATGATGATAGACATAAGTCTAGTTTTAGTCTTCAGCATGTAGAGAGCCAATTGTCCCAGCCCCATTTATTAAAGAGGCTTTCTTCCAGTGAATATATTTCACCCTTTTGTCAAAGATAAAGTGGTTGAGTTTGTTTGTAATTGTGTCTGCATCTTTTGTTCTGTTCCATTGGTCCTGTATGTCTGTTGTTTGTTTGTTTCTTTGTTTGCCACTATCATGCTGTTTTATTATAGCAGCTTTGTAGTACAATTTCAGACCAGGGACTGTGATGCCTCCTGCCTTGCCTTGGTAGTGCAGGAATACTTTTTCCATTCTAGGTTTATTCTGTTTCCAAATTAATTTTAGGTATGTTTCATGTATATTTGTGAAGTATGCTTAAAGTAATTTTGATTGGGATTGCATTAAATCTGTATAACAGTTTTGTGTATATGGCCATTTTCACTGTTTGTTTTTCCTCTCCAAGGGTAAAGGATAACTTTCCATTTTCTGATATTTTCTTCAATCTCCCTTTTTAGAGGTCTATACTTTTCAATGTATTGATCTTTTACATCCTTTGTAAGTCTGATTCCTAAGTGTTTCATTTTTTGTATGCTATTGTGGAAGGTATAATTTCCATAATGTATCGCTGAATGAGTTTTCTGTTTGAGTATAGGAATGCTATTGATTTTTGAAGGCGGGCTTTCTATTCAGCTACATCGCAGAATTTGCTTATTAGCTGTAGTAGTATTTTGATGGAGTTTTGGGGATCTTCGATGTAGCATATCATATCATCTGCAAATAATAATTTGACTTCTTCCTTTCCTATCCTTATTCCTTTTATATCTCTTTTGCCCAATTGCTCTGGCTAACATTTTTTAAACCGTATTGAATAGGTGTGGTGATAGTGGAGATCTTTGTCTTGTTCCTGATTTTAGAGTGAAAGCTTTCAGTTTTTGTCCATTTAGTATAATGCTGGCTGTTGGTTTCTCATAGGTGGCTTTTATCAGAATGAGGTGAAGATCAACTATTCCAATTTTCTGTAGGATTTTTTTCATGAATGAGTGTTGTACTTTATCAAAACTTTTTCTGCACCTATTGAAATCATCACGTGATTTTTGTCCTTGGCTTTGTTGAAGTTGCGTATCACATTTATAGGTTTGCATATGTGGAACCATATCTGCATAAATCCCAGTTGGTAATGGCATGTAACCTTGATGATCTGCTACATTCCATTCACTAGTATTGTATTGAGAATTTTTGCAACAGTGTTCATTAGAGGGATTTGCCTGTAGTTCACATTTTGGTTTAGTCTTTCTCTGGTTTTGGTATCAGAGTAATATTTGCCTCCACAAAAGTGATAGGGAGAAATGCCTCCCTTTCCATTTCATCAAAGAGTTTTAATAGTATTGACATTGAATATTTTCTACATTTCTTATAGAATCTGTTGGATTCTGGGCTTTTCTTTCTTGATAAGTTTTTAATTACATTTTCAATTTCAGTACCTGATATTCAGTTATTCAAAGTTTTTATATCTTCTTGATTCAGGTTTGACAACTAATATATTTCTATAAATCTGCCCCTTAACTCTGTATTTTCCAGCCTGTGTAAATAAAGATTTTCAAAGTAAGTATTGATGGTCTTCTGAATTTCCACAAGATCGGTAGTAATTTCATGCTTTTCATTTGTAATTACTTGAATTTGATTTTTTTCTTTCCTTTTCTTGGTAAGGTTGGCTAGGTATTTGGCAATTTTGTTTATTCATTCAAAGAAACAATTGTTTAATTCATCAATTCTTTGTGTTGTTTCCTTCAACTCAATTGCATTAATTTCTGCTCTGTTCTTTATTATTTCCTCCTTTCTATGCTTGTTGTCTTGACTTGCTCTTCTTTTTCTAGAAGCTTGAGAGGCAGCATTAGGCTGATTATTTGTGCTCATTCTGTTTTCCTTATATGACAAGTATGGCTATAGATTTTTCTCTTAGGGCTACTTTCATTGCATCCCACAGGTTCTTGTATGTTGTCTCTGCATTTTCATTTAATTGTAGATATTGTTTAATTTCTTCTTTAATTTCATTTGTAACCCATTGGTTGTTCAAGAGGGTGTTATTTGATTTCCATGTGTCTATGTAGGTTTTATAGTCTCTTTTGTCATTAATTTCTACTTTCAGTGCACTATCATCAAATAATATACATGGGATAATGTCAATCCCTTTGCATTTACTTATCTATGTTTTATGAAGTAGTATATTGTCTATTTTAGAGAATGTGTCCTGTGCAGCTGAGAAGAATATGTATTCTGATATTGTTGGGTGGAACACTCTGTAAACATTCAGAGAGTTGTTTAGATTTTTGATCCATTTTGACTTTAATTTAGTGCATGATGACAGACATAGGTCTAGTTTTAAGTCTTCAACATGTAGAGAGCCAATTGTCCCAGCCCCATTTATTAAAGAGGCTTTCTTCCAGTGAATATATTTCACCCTTTTATCAAAGGGTGAAATATTTGTTCAGAAGTTTGAAATATTTGTTCACAAGTTTGATTTGGTTCTGTGATTTCCTTCTTTTTTGTTATTTGTTTGTTTGTTTGTTTGCTTTTGGTATTGGAGGTGGAACTCAAAACCACATGCTTGCTGAGCAGGCTCTTGTACCACTGAGCTAAACCCCCAGCACAGTTCTGTGATTTCTTCGCTGAATTTTTTTAGCTGATCTATCTCTTTGTGACAATGGGGTATTAAGATCCCCCATTACAATCGTGTTATTGAATATATAATTTTTCATGTCTATTTGTATTTGTCATGTATAGCTGTGTGCTCCCATATTTGTTTAATACATTTTTATGATTGTTACCTCTTCCTCATTAGTTTTTCTCCTAGCAAGTATGTAGTAACCTTCTTTAGTTATTTTGATCATTTTTGGTTCAAAGTTCACAATGTCTGCAAAAAGAATATCTACGCATGGTCTTTTTGGGTTCCCGTCACATGTAATATTGTTTTCCATCCTTTGACTTTCAATCTATGAGTTTCTTTTTGAGTTAAATATACTTCTTCTATACAGCATATTATTTTATCATTTTTTGATCCATTCTTCCAATCTATTTCTTTTAACTGGTGAATTGAGACCTGTTATGTTGATGGCTATAATTGATATGTATTGGCTTAACTTTGTCATGTTATTTTCCTGTTGTTATTTCCATGTTTTCCCCCTTGTTTAATTGTTTGCGCCACCTGGTGGTCTTTTTCTCTTGTTCTTGAACTTGTGGTCATCTTTATCACTATCTAGTATGTCTTTCAGTACTTTTTCTAGAGTTGATTTGGTGGATATGAATTTCTTCAGTTCTTCCTTGTCATGGAAGTATCTTATTTCTCCATCAATTCTCAAAGAAAATTTTGCAGAGTACACCAATCTGGATTGGAAGTTGTTTTCTTTCATGAGATACTTCACTCCAAGCTCATCCCAGTGATGGTAACTTTTTGAGAGATGGAGCCTTTGAAGGCAGAGAGTTCTGTTTCATTGTCTACCAGAAAAATCACAAATTGACCCTAAACTTTTGCATTTATCTGGGGCTTTCTAGGCCAAATTTGATAAAGATCAGTCTGTCCGATCCATTCAGGTCTGACAGGGTGTGAAGTAGTTCAGCTTATGTTGGGCATGGATAGTCAGGTTTCTTTGTGTCTTGCAGATAGAGGGAGCATTTATTTTTATTTCTAAAGCCCTTATAATCATAGTTAGTGGATATGGTCATCTATCAGACTGGATTTCATTATAGACAACTGTTGTTTGTATTTTATCATTTTTCTGAGAAACAGAAATTGATGGACATTCCCCCCCTTTTGATATCTTTGATATGGGCTTGATACCCAATCAAGCTTCTAGGAGAACAGCAACTCATTTGTCAGGGCTTACAGTCCAATTTTTCCTCAGTCAAAATGTGGAACTCAGAAGAAATTATTGACAGTCATCTTGGGTGGGCATTAGATGAAGCCATCTGACTAAGATAGGAAGAAAAATGCTCTGGAGATAGGGCCTGTGTTGCTGAATGCAGGCAATGGCTAGTTGAAACCAGTTTAATTGACTGGAGGAACATAAATTGGGAGCATGGAGTGAAGCTATATATGTTGCGACCAACTGTAGGGGGTCAACGAGGGTTCCTAGGTGGAATTCTCAGGAAGAATGGGCCTCTTCTTTACTTTTTTTTCTTTCAGAAACAGAGTGTTTTAGTTTCATTCTTAACTGTGTAATCTTAGAAAAGCCCTTTTCCCTGCATTCAGAGACTGCATTTTGACTAATTACTTCCATCTCTGACTTCCTACATGTGTGTTGTTTACCCTTGAATGATGGTGCAACAAAGGGTTGGTGCCCCTCAGAGAGAGAGAGAGAGACCATTTGCATACCCACCTAGTTGAGTCAATTGTGAGGACTAAGGTGTGACTTAGCTAACAAGGTTTCAAGGCCTCCATTATGCAATTTGCAGTTGCCATGGAATCACAGGTGAGGATTCAATCAGACACCATAACAAATGCTTCCCAGTCTTGGTTCACAGACAAGATAACCTACTGCTGATGCTGACCATGGTGCTAAATCACTCATTTATTCAACAGACTTTCAGAGGTTAAATATTTTAACCTCATTTCTTTGAAGGTGGTACTGACTAACGAGTGTTGATTAGGCTCCCCTTCTGCATGAACTGAATAGAACTGACAGACAATCTTGAGTGCCCCCAGGTGTCTTACCATAATCAGACAAACAGTCAAACAGACAGACCAACAGATAGATAGACTGCATCCTTTTAATTTTGGGATTTTCTGTGAGTTGCTCAGGAAGGGAACCAGGAATTCTCCTCTAGACCTCTTAGGGAACTTGAGAAATCTCAAGGGTATACCTTAGTATAGGGAACTGGAGTGGTCCATGCTCCATCTGCAAGAGCCATGACCAGTGATCAAAGTGGTGAGCATGGTTGATCTTCCCAGTCAACACACCAACTGTATTGGAAAGCAAAAATTCCAGAACACTACCCAGAATTAGGGCTTGTCATTCTATTTTACATCAGGGATTATTTTTTCTATAGCCACATCCATTTAGATTTATTTCATTTCTGCTATCACTTCAGAAAGTTACATTTTGTGACTTCTGATTTCTTCTGTGTCATTTTGCTCTGGACTTGACCTGGTTGGCTTGGATGTCTGGTGTTACATTTTTCTTCTGTATCTTGTCAGCTTCTATTTTGTATTTTGTTTTATTTTCAGGGTTGGCATTTGTAGATTTCTTATGGTAAATAGCTTTATAATTAGTATCAAGACTTCCTTTGGAAATCCCTTTTCCTCAGAGAGCTTCTAGGTATGAGCTATTCTTGGTCTTGTGTCTATCTCAAAAACCTACCTTCCCAATTTATTAAGGATGAGAATTTTATGTCTATTTGGCTCAGTACCCGATTGTTTGCTTCTGGACTATGCAGTTGTGATCCTAGATAGTCACAGAGTTGTCATACAAGGAAGAGAAACTGAATAAAACATGTATCAAATCCTGGCCAAAAAAAAGTGCAGTAACAATAGCACCAAGCACAGCCTAGGACTGAGAAACTGTAGTAGCTATTAATTTGGTACCTTTAACCATAGAAGCAAGTTCTAAATTACATAATGTCATCCAACATGTGCAGTGAATTTCCTGTTGCTAAGTTCATTGTACCTTTTGGGGGTATTTAAGAGTGGTAAGGTACAAAACAAACAGAATGAGGAGGAGATATATAGTAGAAGCAAGGATGTAAGGCTAAGTAGGATCACCCAAGTTTTGAGAAACTCTATAAAAGTGCAGAAGAGAAAGATTGAAATAGAAAGCAAAAAATATTGAAGCAACCCAGAAAAAAAAGAGGTAATGTTACTTAAATGAAATTATCATAAAATCCAGAGATACTTGAAGGAAGAGAGAAAGATGGACAGGACAAATCAAAAATAAAGTTAGGAAACCTAAATAGAAAAAAACAGCTCCACTCAGACTGAAAAAAGAAAACCATTCAAAGAAAAATAATAAAATTCTTCTTGTATACAAAGTCTTGCATAGTGTCCAAGTTGAATTCCAGAAATGTCCTGTGTAACCATACAAAGTTTTCAGTAGGATTTGTGCAACATAAGGGACATATTTTGTCTTCATGACATGGGGCCTGGGGGTTCAATTGATAACAATTTGGATGTCTACTTCTCCTTTCTGTGTTTGTCTCTGTAGCACTGCCCTGGTTCCTGTGACACCCTCAGGTGGATAAAGCCCAGGGTTTACCCAGACCCATGTACAATTGGCTCATTCCTGGACCTTGCATAGTTTCCTCTGTTGCCCACCACTAGCTATCTACTGGTTTTAGGGCAGGAAGAATGTTATCATCCCACCACAGCACAATGATGCTTGCCTGCCTGTGCCACTGGGTTAGGCTGCTCTTCTGGTTGTACCAGAGGGGGAATTTCTAGTCAGTTATATTTAGGCTTATGAGTGGATTTTGGCAGCCCCCTGGGTGGAGTCTGGGTGGTCTCAGCTCCTACGTCTCCACAGAATTTCCCCTAGCCTACTTCGCAACTGCTGTCAGTCCACTGGGACTGGATGACTCTTCCTTATTCCACTCCTGGACTTTTACACTGAACACACTTAAGTGTGTCCTGTTGCTGGGGTTTCTCCCGAATACTTTGAAAGATTGTTGGCTGTGCCTTCCCCCTTTAGTTCTGCACTTCTGTGTGCAAAACCACAGTACTGGTTCACCTCATACCAACTGCTGAATCTGTCAGACCTCAAGGATACAATGATCAACCACTACTCCCACCACAGTGCACTGCTGGCTGGGGGTGTTGTTTGTTTGGTTGATTTTGAGAATGGGTCTTTTTAAGTCACTAAGGTGCCCAAATTGGGATCAAACTTACAGTAAACCTGGCTCAATGCTAGAATTATAGCATGTATCACCACATCTGGCTGGAAGAAAGTGTTGTAAATAAATCTGAAATCAGCATTTATGGTGCAAGACTGTAAGCCTAGTACTGTGGGAAGCTGAGGGAGAATCACAAGTTGAAGTCTAGCCTGTGCGGCTTAGCATGACCTTGTCTCAAATACAATAAAAATAATAAAATATATGGGATATAGCTCAATACAAAACACCTGAGTTTCAATTCCCTGTACCCAAACAAACCAACCTACCAACCAACAAACAGAAAAGCCGTGAGGGCTCTGTGTGTCTCCAGAAAGCAACGTTTTATACAATCTTGACCCCACCACCACTACTGGGGAATTTATAAAGTTTCACTCCTACCTGGGGCTGCTTCAAAGGATTTTCTGTGTCTACCAGGAATTCTAGGCTAAGACCATTCAGAGTTAGGATGCCTTAAGCCATGGTAGATGCAGCCATGAGGATTTTACCCAGTAACTCAGCTCTCAGTGGACTTGCTAAAGACACCTACTTTATGGTGGAAACATAGCAGGGAACCACTTCCTAGTGGGCTACACACCATCCACCAGAAGGAGACACACAAGTGTCTAGCAATAATCAGGGCTTGCACCTCACAGGCTTCCCTGAGACCTCCTGCCTATCACTTTGCACATAGAACAGGAGCTGTTGGCCTGTGTTTTCAATTTTACCTCCTTCTTTCCATGCTCTCACTTCCTCTATGGCATAAATTGGTGAACACCAGCTGTCTGACCAAATTTTGCCCCAAGTATGTTTATAAATAAAGCTTTGTCATTGCATGGTGTTATGGTATATCTTAAAAGTATCTTGTGTTGGAAGTTTGGTCTCTACTGCCACCATGTTCTGTGGAAGAGACTTTAAAGGGAAGATCACGGAATCATGAGGGTGCTGGTCATGATTACTCCACTGATGCACTTGTAGCTTAATGGGCTATAGATAGGCAGTGCAAACTTTAGGTTGCAGGGCAGGAATGGAAGAGGTATATCACTGGAGATGTGCCCTTGAAGAAGTTATTTTGTCCCTGGGCTCCTCTGTTCTCATTCTTTTGCTTCCTGGCTGCCATGAGTAGAGCAGATTTGTTTCATCACCTCCATGCCACCTACCATGATGTTCTGCCTTACCACAGCCCCAGCATCAGCACAGCCAATTAACATGGACTGAAACTACTTGAAACTGTGAGACACAATGAATAATTCCTCCCTTAAATTGATTTTCTCAGTATTTAGTCACCATAGTGGAAATCTGGCACATAAGTGTGTTTATACCCATTTATTTCTATAATGTCTATGGTCACCTTATGACTTCAGCCACTAGATTGAGTGTCTTCAATGGAAAGCCACATGACCCACAAACTGAAAATATTTACATTATAGTCTTTTAGAGGGAAAGTTGGTGAATGCTTAGCCCACAATTTATTTAATTTTCCTGTTTATAAATGATGCCCAGCTAAACTTTGCACAGTTAGGCAATGTACCACATAAGGAAATATTTTGACTAAAGTTCCCAAATAACTCTATACATTTTGTCTGGAAGGTTTTCTAAATTGATACCTTCTTCTTTGTGGGAGGAGGCATTAAAATGATCTCCCTCTATAGAATTTCAGAAGCACAAAAATTTAATAAGGAATAATAAAGAAATTCCTACATAATAAGTACTCACTGTAGAAACTTTAAAGTCACCCCCAAAATACAGAGAATATACCACTAACTCACAACTCTCATTCAGCTATAATCTTCTCTCTTTCCTACCTTACAGGTTTGGAAATAGATACCAAATTTTCCCACTTAATATGTTGATGTAAGTTTTCTGTTGAGTTATAACATAGCTTTGTAAGCATCATTTGAAATTTCAATTGCTACAACATGTTATAAATGTTCTTTAAAAGTATCATACAGCTGGACATTTAGTTCATTTTCTTTTTTATTCTATTGTGTGACTTCCAATAACATTGACTTAATAGCTTGAACAACAGGGTGATAAGAATGGTTGTAACAATTCCTTTCAGCACCATTGAAACATTTTTTCCTTTCTTCCTTTTTGTAATTTCTTTCTTTTCTTCATTTGTTTCCTTATTTTCTAACTTTAGAAATTTGCATTTTGTTTACAATTATTAGACCATTAATGAGGATAGACAATTTTCCTAGTGTTTAAAGGCATCCACA
The DNA here is from genome assembly GCA_004027295.1 of Dolichotis patagonum. NCBI lineage: Eukaryota > Metazoa > Chordata > Mammalia > Rodentia > Caviidae > Dolichotis > Dolichotis patagonum. The sequence goes on from PVJX010012200.1 coordinate 14,417, forward strand.
TGTATTGACTATTTGACTCTTTAACAAAAATTTAAGACAAAATATTTATAAGGGAAACAATGCAAATTTTAAGAGGGTACACAAAAAATGACTAACTACTGGTTTGTCTCTCACTTATGTTCCCTTCTCTGAAAGTAACAATGACTGCTCTACATTGCTTGTACAACCCCCAAAAGATGTGATATGCAAAAAGATACATATAATGAAGTGGAGACACATATAAGAATGTAGACATATATGTAAAGGCAAGCACATATATGACAATGATATGTATACATGTAAGACATAAGATTGGCAAAGCTAAATGTCCTTGCAAAGATACAATATGTGAATGTGAGCACATATGTAGACATGAAGAAATACACAGTGTGCTTATAAATGTAATGATCACTCATGCCTGCAGGTAGATGTGTTGCACAAACATAGCAATATGTAAATCTAATATACAAACCAAAGTAATCACATATGCAGGCATAAATGTGAGTGAAAGATGCAATACATAAACATAAGCTGCATGTAACAGTGATATGCAAGCCCAAGAATGCATTAAGGATTCTCTATTCCAACAAACACACGGAGGGCATACAGCTTGTGAGCACAACCATGCATGCTGGAATGTGATATGCAAACAGAAGCATACATGTAAAGGCCAATGCCTCTCTAATGAACATCTTGCACACCACAAGCCTTTCTACACTTACACTGTCTCTGGACAACTGTTATACTGTTATACTGACAAATTTCAGCAGCTGTTAATGAGACAAGCCTTGGTGAGGCTGCTTCACCAGGGTGGTGATATCCCAAAAGACCACATCAAAGGACCTGCCAATGACAGAGCAGTTAAAAAACAAGTCCATAAAATACATAGTCATATACATATAGATACATATACTTTCAAAAATAGTCACAAAAGCATGCACACACATGAGCACATAATTACACATCCTCATTTTTGGTTAACTAAGATAAGACCAATCATGTTGCAACTGTAATTCATAATTTCCTGTGATATTAGTCTTAACTGGAATGTAAAGATAACCTTGCATATGTCCTCAGACAAAACACCACTTTGAAGAACTATTGAGGAGGAGGGAGCCAAGAGCCTTCAGGGGAGTTAGGACTGTGTGAGGTGAGTTCCAGTGCTCCAAGGCTGGCTCAGGGAGAGTTTGAGACCTGTGCTCCCTGTGATTGTGTTTCTAGCAAGCTCCTGAGAACATTGGACTGAGCCCCAGAGGCTCCATGACCTCAGTGCACCATGACCAGCAGCCTTCTTTCAGTTCAGGAGGTGGAGACTACACAGGAGGACACTTGGCCTGGTTGTGCTGGCCTGGGCAGAGCTTAAGACCAGCACTCCCAGCAGTTGAGTTGATATCCACCCGCTAGGACACGGGACTGAGCCCAGGAGGTTTCAGGCCCCAGTTCACCACACCCAGGTCCACCTTTCAATTTAGGGAGCCAAGAGCCTACAGGGGAGTTAGGACTGTGCGAGGTGACTCCCAGTACCCTGTGGCTGGCTCAGGGAGAGTTGGAGACCTACACTCCCAGTGATTGAGTTTCTAATGATATCCCAGGGACACTGGACTGAGCCCCAGAGATTCCATGGGCCTCACTGCACCATGCCTAGCAGCCTTCTTTCAGTTCAGGAGGTGGATACCACACAGGGGGACTCTCAGCCCAGTTGGGCTGACCTGGGGAGAGCTTAAGACCAGCACTCCCAGTGCTTGAGTTCATATCCAGCCCCCTAGGACACTGGACTGAGCCCTGGAGGTTCCATAGGCCCCAGTTCACCATGCCCAGCTTCTGCCTTTCAATTTAGGGAACCAAGAACATGTGGGGAGCCTGGACTCCTCCAGGAGCAGAGGGCACAGGAGGTGATTCACCACACACACAGCAGAATCTTTGGAACACCACTCAAAGAAAGAAAATATAGGAAGATGACAAAAGGAAAGACCAAAAGCAATCTCAAATCTCCAGCCCATCCCAAGAAAGCCTAGGAACCATGCACATAGAAGAAAATAGAAGCCATACACCTGAAATGACTGAAATGATATCAACTAAAATAAAGAAGCAACTAGGGGAAGCTGTAAAGAAATTGAAATTAGAATTAATTGCCCAGGTAAAAGAAGAAATGATAAAAGTAGTGAAAGAAATACTGAACACATCTAGTGAAGAGATAGCTAAAAAATTAGAGGAACAAACAAACAGATAGATCACTGAATGAACACTATAAGAAACAAACAGAATGCATGAAGCAGATTCAAAGAGATATACAGGAAATCAAAAATTCTACTGAAAGTTGACAAAACCGCCTGAACAACAGTGAAGATAAAATTTCAGAACTCAAAGTTAAGACTGCAGCTAGTGAACAGGAAAGCAAAGATCTTTTAAAAATAACAAAGAATCAGGAAATAACAATTCAACAGCTGCAAGATGATGTGAAGGAAAACAACATGAGATTAATAGGGATAAATGAAAAAGAAGGGGACAGCCCAAATGATATCAAGAGACTATTTACAGAAGTAATAGCTGAAAACTTCCCATACATGAGAATGGAAACTGACATATGGATTAGTGAAGCATACAGAAATCCAAATAGCCATAACAAAATAAAGCTACACCCAGACACATAATAATCATCATCCCAGAAATCCAACATGAGAACAGAATACTAAAAGCTGTTAGAGAGAAAAGAGAGATCACCTATAAAGGAAAACCTATCATAATCACAGCAGACCTCTCAATACAATCAAAGAAGTCAAGAAGAGCATGGAGTGAAATATTACAGATCGTAAAGCAAAACCACTTTCAACCCAGACTGACTTACCCTGCAAAATTGTCCTTCAAAATGGGTGGAGAAATAAGATACTTCCATGACAAAGAACAGTTGAAAAGCTTCATCAACACCAAACCAACCCTACAAAGAATACTGGAAGATATTCTAGATTCACATAGGATAAAACCACCAAGCAAGGCAGGCAATTAAACAAAATGAAAAGGTAAAGATGCAACAGCAGAAAGATAAAATGTCAACAATAAACCAATATATAACAGCTATACCATCAATGTAAATGGCCTCAACTCTCCAATCAAAAGAAACAGACTGGCAGAATGGATCAAGAAACAACATCCAACCATATGCTGTCTACAAGAAACCCATCTAACAAGAGGAAACCCATAGACTCAAAGTCAAAGGATAGAAAACAATGCTTCATGCAACAGGAAACCAAAAAAGGGGGGAGGTAGCTATTCTGTTTGCAGACAATGTGAACTTCAAACCAAGAAAGATCCACAGAGATAAAGAATGTCACTACATGCTAGTTAGGGGAAAACTTCAAGAGGAAGAGATGAAAATCTTAAATATATATGCATCAAATTCCAGAGCACCCAGCTATACAAAACAAGTATGAACAGAAATGAAAAAGCAAATAAGCAAAAACACAATTATAACAGGAGACATTAACTTGCCATTGACACAAAGGAGCAGATCAACTAGACAGAAAATCAGCAAAGATATAACAACTGAATCATGCCTGTGAACAAATAGAGTTGACAAATGTATAGAGTGTTCCATCCAACAACATCAGAATATACATTCCTCTCAGCAGTACATGGCATATTCTCTAAAACAAACCATATACTAGCCCACAGAATATATTTAAATAAATGCAAAACAGTTGAAATTATCCCATACATTTATTGAATCACAGTGCCATGAAACTAGAAATAAATAATAAAAGCAAATGCAAAAGCCTCACAAACACGTGGAAACTGAATAATACCTTCTTGAACAATCAGTGAGTCATGAAGGAAATTAAAGAAGAAATTAAATAATATCTACAAGCAAACAAAAGTACAAATACAACTTAACAGGTTTTGTGGGAAGCGATGAAAGCAGTCCTCAGAGAAAAATTTATTGCACTGAGTTCCCACATCAGGAAGACAGAAGGAAAACAAATAAACAACCTGATGATACAACTCAAACATCTAGAAAAAGAAGAGCAAGCCAAGCCCAAAGCCAAATGAAAGGAGGAAATTATAAAGATTAGAGCAGAAATTGATGAAATAGAGACTAAGAAAACAGTACAAAGGATCAATGAATCAAAGAGTTGGTTCTTTGAAAGATTAAATAAAATTGATAAGCCCCTAGCCAACCTTATTTTAAAAGGAAAGAAAAACTCAAATTCATGCAATAAGGAATAAAAAAGATGAAATTGCTACAGACTCTGTGGATATACAGAAGATCATCAACACCTATATTGAAAACCTCTACTCTCATAGGTTCAATAACACTGAAGAAATAGACAGTTACTAGATACAGATGAACTACCAAAGCTGGGTCAAGAAAATGTAATACTGCTGAATAACCCAATTTTTATTAATGAAATTGAAAATTTCCTTGTGAACAAAGAAGAGCCCAGGCCCAGATGGATTCACACGGAATTCTACAAGAAAGACACAGAAGACTTAACTCCACTCCTCAAACTCTTCAATGAAATTGAAAGGGAAGCAATTCTTCCTAAGTCATTGCTGGAAACAAATACTACTCTAGTACAAAAGCTGAGAAACACCCAACTAAAAAGAGAACTATAGGCCAATATACCTATTGAACATAGATGCAAAAATTCTCAACAAAATATTGGCAAACAGAATGCAGCAAATCATCAAGGAGATTATAAACTATGATGAAGTGGGATTCATCCAAGGTATACAAGGAAGGTTCAACATATGTAAATCAATAAATGTAATCCACTATATCAATAGCACCAAAAGGAAGAACCACATGATCATCTCTAAAGATGCAGAAAAAGTTTTGATAAGGTCCAACACTCATTCATGATAAAAGCCTTACAGAGAATGGGGATAGATGGTCTTTACATCAATATGATAAAGGCCATCTATGACAAACCAACAGCCAGCATCATATAAAATGGCCAAAAATGGAAAACCTTTACCTTGAAATCAGGCACAAGTTAAAGATGTCCACTGTCACCACTGCTATTCAACATAGTACTGGAAATACTAGCCAGAGCAATTAGACAAGAGAGAGAAATAAAAGGAGTAAAGATAGGAAAAGAGAAAGTTAAATTATCATTATTTGCAGATGACATGATACTTTACAAAGATGACCCCCAAAACTCCATTGATAGACTCCTAGATGTAATAAATAAATTCATCAATGTAGCAGGATACAAAATCAACAGCATTCCTATACATTAACACTAAGAATTCTGAGAAATAAGAGAAGCTACACCCTTCACACTAGCATCCAAAAAATGAAATACTTAGGAATTAATCTCATGAAAGAAGTAAAAGAGCTATATAGGGAAATTATAATGCCCCAAAAAAGAAAATTGAAGAGGATCTCAGAAAGTAGAAAGACATCCCTTGTTGATGGATATGAAGAATAAACATTGTGAAAATGGCCATTCTCTGAAAATTACTATATAGATTCAACACAATTCCAATCAAAATACCACTAACATACCCCATAGATCTAGAGAAATCTCTCCTAAAATTCTTCTAGAACCAGAAGAGACATGGAACATCAAAGGAAATTCTAAGCAGCAAAGGCAAGGCAGGAGGCATCACAATCCCTGACTTGAAATTATACTACAAAGCTTCTGTAATAAAATCAACATGGTTCTGGAATAAAAACAGATCTGAAGATCAATGGAATAGATTGGAAGATACAACCACAACCACAAACTCACTCACCCACCTTATCTTTGATAAAGGGGTGTAAAATGCTCGCTGAAAGAACGACAGTCTCTTTAACAAATGGTGCTGGAAAAATTGGCTATTTATATGCAGAAGACAAAAACTAGGCACATGCCTATCACCATGTACCAAATTAAAATCTAAATGGAACAAAGATCTAAATATTAAAACAGAAACACTAAATGTGTTGGAAGACAAAGTAGGTAAAAATCTCAAAGACATTGGGGTAGGTAGAGAATTCATGAACAAGAATCAAACCGCATGGGAAATACTTCCCAGAAGCAATAACTGGGAACACACCTTATTAAAGAGTGTCTGCATGTTGAAAGACATTTCCAGCAGAGTGAAAAGAAAACCCACAAATTGGGAAAAAATCTTAGTGAACTATCCCTCATACAAAGGAATTTTGTCTAGAAATTATAAAGAATTTAAAAAATCAGACCCTCGAAATTCAAAGACCCAATCCAAAAATGGGCATATGAAGTGAATACACAGTTCTCAGATGAAGAAATACGAATGGCAAATAAATACATGAAAAAATGTTCATCATCATTAGTCATTAGAGAAATGCAAATTAAAACCACACTGAGACTCCATCTCACCCGATAAAGAATGGCCAGGATAAAAAAACTACCAACAACAAATGCTGGAGAGGCTGTGGGGGAAAAGGAACTCTTCTGCACTGTTGGTGGCAGTGCAGACTGGTGCAACCACTGTGGAGGTCAGTCTGGAGATTCCTCAAAAAGCTGGGTTTGGAAATCCCATTTGAACCAGCTATTCCACTTCTAGGCATATTCCCAGAAGATCTAAAAGCATCATATCACAGTGATATATGTGCACCCATGTTTATAGCAGCACAATTTGTAATAGCCAGATCTTGGAAACAACCTAAGTGCCCATCAACTGAGGAATGGATAAAAAAAGTTGTGGTATTTTTATACAATGGAATACTACTCAGCAATAAAGAATGATCACATTGAGATATTTATAAATAAATGGACACAACTTGAGACCATACTTATAAGGGAAATAAACCCAACTCACATATGTGAATACCGTATAGTCTCCCTAGTATGAGAGTTGGTAAGAGTATATAAGATTTTATGGTAATCATGATTCCACATTTCATTGCTTTTAAGCCTTTCAATGTTTCATTCATCAGTTGGAATGGTTTTATTCTGTTTTGTTTGGCTTTATTATACATGATGGTATGAACAGCTGTTTGGAAGAAAAAAAACATTATGGCAGCCATTGCTGATATAATATCCTCTAGCTTAGAAATCCTACCATGCTTCTATTCTTCTATTACCTTTGGTTCTATCATGTTGTGTCTTAATGGGATTTTAATATATGTGATATTTTAAACAAATTTTTATTGAAAATGAGATATTAAAGTAGCCATTGATCATTCTCTGTTATTCAGTTCAGAATGTCCTGTAATTCTTTCATTCTTCTGAATGGTTTTATACTATTTTCTTATGTCTGATATTATTGTACTTGAAACTTTGCTCAACTATAGCAGAGAAAGAGATATTTTGATAGCTACTGTTAATGTCTTCTTGTCTTACTGTAAAGTGTTGTGTTGCTTATGTTGTTCTGTTCTGAAATGCTTTATTCTGCTCTCTTTTGTTATCTCTTTAAAATAAAAAAAAAACACCACTTCATTTCCTGGGTGTATATTGAATACAATTATTAAGTTATCAACTGCAAGTGAAAAGAAAACCCATGAATTGGGAAAAAATCTTAATGGACAGTCCCTCAGACAAAGGACTTCTGTCTAGAACTTATAAAGAATTTAAAAAATCAGACCCTCGAAATTCAAAGACCCAATCCAAAAATGGGCATCTGAAATGAATACACAGTTCTCAGATGAAGAAATACGAATGGCAAATAAATACATGAAAAACTGTTCATCATCATTAGTCATGAGAGAAATGCAAATTAAAACCACACTGATGTTCCATCTCACTCCAGAAAGATTGGCCAGGATAGAAAACAGTACCAACAACAAGTGTTGGAGAGGCTGTGGGGAAAAAGGAACTCTTCTACACTGTTGGTGGGAGTGTAGACTGGTGCAACCACTGTGGATGTCAGTCAGGAGATTCCTCAAAAAGCTGGATCTGGAGGTCCCATTTGACACAGCTATTCCACTTCTAGGCATATTCCCAGAAGATCTGAGAACATCATACCACAGTGTTATACGTTCCCCATGTTTATAGCAGCACAATTTGTAATAGCCAGATCTTGGAAGCAGCCTAAGTGCCCATCAACTGAGGAATGGATAAAAAAGTTGTGATATTTCTATACAATGGAGTACTACTCAGCTATAAAGAATGATCACATTGAGATATTTATAAATAAATGGACACGACTTGAGACCATACTCATAAGCGAAATAAACAAACTCACATATGTAAATACCGTATAGTCTCCCTAGTATGAGTGTTGGTAAGAGTATACAAGATTTTATGGTAATCATGAGTCCCCATCTCATAGCTTTGAAGCCTTTCAATGTTTTCATTCATCAGTTGTAATGGTTTTATTCTGTTTTGATTGGCTTTATTATACATGATGCTATGAACAGCCATTTTGAAGAGAACAAAACATTATGACAGCCATTGCTGATTTAATACCATCCTTCTTAGAAGTCCTATCAAGCTTTTATTCTTCTATTTCCATTGGTTCTATCACATTGTGTCTTATTGGGATTTGAATATGTGTGATAGTATAAACAAATTTTTATTGAAAATGAGATATTATAGTACTCATTGATCATTCTCTGTTATTCAGTTCAGAATGCCCTGTAATTCTTTCACTCTTTGAATGGTTTTATACTTTTTGTTATGTTTGATATTATTGTATTTGAAACTATGCTCAACAATAGCACAGAAAGAAATATTGTGGTAGCTATAGTTAATATCCGGTTGTTTTAACGTTAAGTATTATGTTGCCTATGTTGTCCGGTTTTGATCTGCTCTGTACTGACCTCATTCATCTTATTCTCTTTAAAATAAAATGGAAAAAAAAGTTATCATCTGCAATAATAAACGAATGCCAACATTGGTCTTCTCTTCAAAATGTTTTCTGTTTCCATGATGGATTGGGCAATATAAAAAGGAATAGGAATTTGTCCATAAACAAATATTTACCTGTTTGATTGGAAATCTTATTCTCTGGGCAAGGGATTCAATCAAAACCTCAGGCTGGTTTTCCTTCCTAAGGGATTGTCTTGAAGCCAGGATTACTATGTCACTGAATATAGAATGGGAAGTCTGTGGAAAATGAGACACTGGTCTTCTATTTTTCATAATCTTTTATAAAATAAGTGAAAACTTTCACTTGTATACATGGCCAAACCCAAGCGCTTTATTGGATGCCATGTGAAATATTTAAAACTTTTAGAAAATACATTTTTATTTTATTTTTTGGAAAAATAAAACAAAGCTTCAAAACAAAACAGAATCACAATAATTAATACATGGCATATTATTATCTTCAAAGTAGTTACTCAGAGGTCAAGATATGGGCATAAAAATTCTCCAATCAAAAATCAATATTTTGCCCATACTTTAGGTCACTTTCAGGGCATTCTTGGACTCACATGGTGAGTCTCAGACATCATGAGGTTCCCCCCTGGACAGGTGCACAGATTCAATAGCAAGACAAGGACTCACTGTACCACCCACATCTCCGGTAACCTGATCACTTGTGTACATTACTGCCAGAGACTGTCAGATGTACTTTAGCATATTCAGCACTGTTGAGGTGTCCATGCACTCTCTTGCTGGACCACAATTTAACAAGGCATGTCATCCAATACCATATAAAAGTGGATACCCAGGACTTCCCCTTGAGTTGTTCCACTATGAGTCATCTTTAGGTCTCTTTCATCCCTACTAAGGCATTGTGTTTCCTGAATTTCTAGCGGTGACATAAGGGAAATTGTCTCTGAATTGGGATGACATTGGCAGTTCAAAGAATGACTTTGACAAGCCCCCTTTGATGAGTATATAAGTCACATGCAGCATGGGTATAACATACAAAGCTGCACTCCTGAAGTTGCACATCCTATTACCAAGCTACAGTTTACCTGTAGATCAATGTTAAATACCAAAAGTCAGGATCAAAGAAGTGTCTCGGAAATTTTGGGTTTAATATTTTGTTATCTTATTCTTTTCTTGTACCAGGGATTGAACTCATGACCTAACACCTGACAGACAGGCACTGTGCTGCTGAGCTATGTCCCCATCCCTATTAATCTTATCAGCAAACCTGTGAGGCTCTCACAGTATTGTCAGGACACAGAGTTGGATGACTTGTGCCAAAGTCTCAGTATCCAATGAAGACACAGCAGCAGGCAAACAGTCGGCCACTACAAAATTGTGTCACCTTGGCCAACGTTTAGTGGGCTAGTCATTCTTCAAATATTATCAGAAATTCAAACCAGTATCCAGGGAGAAATATGACAGGAAAATTGCTTTGTATATTTAATTTATGTGTATTTATAATGAGTACAAATAAGATGTACAAACAGAATTATGTCTCACATTAATAAAGTATGGTTAAATCAGAGTAAATGAAAAGATATATAAATTGTTAATGAAAAAAATCACTTCTCAACAGTTCCCAGTTGTCCCCAAAATTGGCATTTAAATATAGTGTTCTGTCATGTTACATTGAGATATATTTGTTATTGCATATGGCCAATCAATTCTAGAAGCTTAAAGGTCACCTGAGAGAAATTCTGAAAGACACCCATAGAAACATTGCAAAAGGAAAATGTGAGGTCCACTACCAAATTCTACTAATATCATCATATTAAAGGCATGGAATGTAGTGGGAAGCAATGAGATGAATCATGGGATTCAGGAATATGATCTATATATAAAAGTCAGTGTATTGAAATCATTAAAAGCATAACAGCCAAAAAGAATGCAAAGTAAACTGAATAACATAGCAAAATTGAAGATAAAAAATTAATTTTGTTTTAGTAAAAGCAAAGCAACAAAAAATACATAATAAAATTCATATACAAAAGGAAATTACTACAAGTGGTAAAAACTGTAATGCTCTAATGTCAAGAAGTACCTATTCCTTGATTATTTAAGTAAATTCAGTACTCTAAATAAAGTCTGACTGAGAAAATCATGGAGAGTTGTATCACAATATTTACACATTTAGAAAAAAATAATTTTATTTTAAGAAGGCTCTTTTCTATGAGAATGTGCTTTATCTCCAAATCCATGCAAATAATTTCTCTCTGGCCTTAACAAAACAATGTAGCACTTAGGGACAAAGATACAGCCCAGCACCCCTGCACTGGAGGCCAAGATGGAGAAGACCTCCATGGCCACTATCACCTTCCCCTTGCTGCTGTGGTACACAGGGAGGAAGGTGACCCACACACTGCAGAACACCAGCATGCTGAATGTCAGGAACTTGGCTTCATTGAAGGTGTCAGGCAGGTTCCTGGCCAGGAAAGCCACAGTGAAGCTGAGCAGGGCCAGGGAGCCCAGGTATCCCAGGACACAGAAAAAGGCCATGAGGGATCCCTTGTTGCACACAATGATGATGTGGCCATGCTCAGAGTGTGCATCTGTGTCAATGTAGGGTGGATTTGTCCCCATCCAGACTGCACAGAAAGTGAGTTGGATCAGGGTGCAGATGGGAATGATGTAGTTTGGTGCCCCTGATACCAGCAGCTGCCTCATCCTTCCACCTGGAGTAGTGACCTTAAAGGCCAGAACCACAGTAATGGTTTTGGCCAAGGCAGTGGAAACAGCCACAGTGAAGACAACTGCAAATGTGGTCTGCTGGAGGATGCAGGTCGCTGAGTTGGGACGGCCAATGAAGAGCAAGGCACAGAGGAAACAGAAGAGGAGAGAGATGAGCAGGGTGTAACTCAGAGCCCGATTGTTGGCCTTGACAACAGGAGTGTCTCGGTACTTCACAAAGAGCCCAAGGACAGCAGCTGTGATGAAAGTGAGACTCAGGGCAGTGGCAGCAAGAGCTTTCCCCAAGAGGTCTGCATAGTCCAGAAAAGTCACAGACTTTTGAAGGCAGTGCTTTCTCTCAGTGTTGGCATACTGATGATCTGGACATGATATGCATTGTTCCATGTCTAGTGAGAAATTAAAATTATCATCACTGAAATTTCAGTTTTTCCTTCCTATTGACACCCCTTACCACAAAATACTCATGGTTAGTTGACACAAATCTCTTTCTCTTCTTAAAAGATACATAAAAATATTACATAAAAAACAGTCCCACCATGAAACTAGAAGTTAATGATAAAAGCAATGGCAAAAAACTCACAAACACATGGAAACTAAATAACACACTCCTGGGCAATCAGGTGGTCACAGAGGAAATTAAAGAAAATAAACAATATCTACAAGCAAACAAAAATACAAATACAACTTACCAGATTTTGTGGGATGCAATGAAAGCAGTCCTAAGAGGAAAATTTATTGCGCTGGGTTCCCTCATCAGTAAGACAGAATAAACACAAATAAACAACCTGATGGTACACCTCAAATATCTAGAAAAAGAAGAGAAAACCAAGCACAAATCCAAAAGAAGGGAGGAAATTATAAAGACCAGAGCTGAAATTAATGCAATAGAGATTTAGAAAACAATACAAAGAATCAATGAAACAAAGAGTTGGTTCTTTGAAAGATTAAATAAAGTTGATAAGCCCCTAGCCAACCTTATTTTAAAAAGGAAAGAAAAAACTCAAATTCATGCAATAAGGAATGAAAAAAGTGAAATTACTACAGAATCTGTGGAAATACAGAAGACCATCAACACCTATTTTGAAAACCCCTACTCTCATAGGATCGACAACACAGAAGAAATGGACAGATTCATGGAAACGTGAACTACCAAAGCTCAGTCAGGAAGATGTAAAACTGCTGAATAACCCAATTTCTATTACTGAAATTGAAAATGTAATTAAGTGCTTGCCAACAAAGAAGGGCCAAGGCCCAGATGGAATCACTGCAGAATTCTACAAGAAATATGAAGAAGACTTAATTCCAATACTCCTCAATCCCTTCAATGAAGTAGAAAGGGAAGCAATTCTTCCTAAGTCATTCCTGGAAGCAAATATTACTCTGGTACCAAAACCTGAGAAAGACCCAACTAAAAAAGACTATAGGCCAATCCTGATGAACACAGATGCAAAAATTCACAATAAAATAATAGCAAACAGGATGAAGCAAATCATCAAGAAGATTATATACCACAACCAACTGGGATTCATCCCAGGAGTGCAGGAATGGTTAAACATACATTAATCAATAAATGTAATCCACCATATTAAGATAGCCAAAAGTAAGAACCACAGATGCAGAAAAAGTTTTGATAAGGTCCAATACTCATTCATGATAAGAACCTTAGAGAGAATTTAAATACCTGGTGTTTACCTCAATATGATAAAGGCCATCTATGACAAACCAACAACCAGAATCATATTAAATGGCCAAAAACTGAAATCCTTTACCTTAAAATCAAGCACAAGACAAGGATGTCCCTGATCACTGCTCCTATTCAACATAGTACTGGAAATACAAGCCAGAGCAATTAGACAAGAGAGAGAGATAAAAGGAGTAAAGATAGGAAAAGAGTAAGTTAAATTATCATTATTTGCAGATGAAATGATACTTTACATAGAAGACTCCCAAAACTTCATTGAAAGACTCCTTGATGTAATAAATATATTCAGCAATGTAGCTGGATACAAAGTCAATACTCAAAAATCAATAGCATTCCTATACACTAACAACAAAAGCAATGAGAGAGAAATAAGAGAAGCCACACCCTTCACACTAGTCTCCAAAATAATGAAATGCTTAGGAATTAATCTCATGAAAGTAGTAAAAGAGCTATACAGGGAAAATTATAATACTCTGAAGAGGGAAATTGAAGAAGACCTCAGAAAATGGAAAGGCATCCCTTGTTCATGGATATGAAAAATAAATATTGTGAAAATGGCCATTCTCCCAAAGTTGTTATACACATTCAATGCAATCCCAATCAAAATATCACTAATGTACCTCATGGATCTAGAGAAATCACTGCTAATATTAATCTGGAACCAGAAGAGACCTAAAATAGCAAAGGCAATTCTAAGCAGCAAAGGCAAGGCAGGAGGCATCTCAATCCCTGACTTTAAATTATACTATAATGCTACTGTAATAAAATCAACATGGTACTGGAATAAAAACAGAACCAAGGATCAATGGAATACATTTGGAAGATACGGCCACAACCATAAACACACTAACCTCCTTATCTTTGACAAAGGGGCCAAACATATTCAATGGAAGAACGACAGTCTCTTTAACAAATGGTGCTGGAAAAATTGGCTATCCATTTGTCTAAGAACAATACCAGAGCCATGCCTATCACCATGTACTATACTAAAATCTAAGTAGATCAAAAATCTAAATATGAAAAGAGAAACACTAAATCTGTTGGAAGACAAAGTAGGTAATAATCTTGAAGACATAGAGGTAGGTACAGAATTCATGAACAAGAATCAAACCACACGGGAAATACTTCCCAGAATCAATAACTGGGACCACATCTTATTAAAGAGTTTCTGCATGTCAAAAGAAATCTCCAGCAGACTGAAAAGAAAACCCACAAACTGGGAAAAAATCTTAGTGAACTGTCCTCAGAAAAAGGACTTCTGTCTAGAACTTATAAAGAATTTAAAAAAAATCAGACCCTCAAAATTCAAAGACCCAATCCAAAAATGGTCATCCAAGATGAATACATAGTTCTCAGATGAAGAAATATGAATGGCAAATTAACACATGAAAAAATGTTCATCATCAATAGTCATTAGAGAAATGCAAATTAAAACCACACTTAGATTCCATCTCACTTCAGAAAGAATGGTCAGATTTTAAAAACTACCCACAACAAATGCTGGAGAGATTGTGGGGAAAAGGAACTCTTCTGCACTGTTGGTGGGAGTGTAGACTGGTGCAACCTCTGTGGAGGTGAGTCTAGAGATTCCTCAGAAAGCTGGGTTTGGAAGTCCCATCTGACCCAGCTATTTCACGTCTAGGCCTATTCCCAGAAGAACTGAAAACATTGTACCACAGTGATATATGTGCACCCATGTTTATAGCAGCACAATTTTTAATAGCCAGATCTTGGAAACAACCTGAGTGCCCATCAACTGAAGAATGGATTAAAAAGAGGTGGTATTTTTATGCAATGGAATACTACTTAGCTATAAAGAAGGATCACATTGAGATATTTATAAATAAATGGATGCAACTTGAGACCATACTCATAAGTGAAATAACCCAAACTCACATGTGTAAATACCCTATATTCTCCCTAGTGTGAGAAATGGTAAGAGTACATAAGATTTTATGGTAATCATGATTCCCCATTACATAGCTTTAAAGCCTTTTAATGTTTCATGCATCCATTTGAATGGTTTTATTCTGTTTTGCTTGACTATATTTTGTGTGATGGTATGAACAGCTGTTTTGAAGAAAACAAAACATTATGGCAGCCTTTGCTGATTTAATATAGTCTTGCTTTGAAGTCCTACCATGATTCTATTCTACTATCACCATCAGTTCCATCATGTTGTGCCTTATTGGGATTTTAATATATCTGATATGAATAAATTTTATGGCAAATGAGATATTATAGTAGCCATTTATCATTTTCTGTTATTTGGTTCATAATGCCCTGTAATTCTTGCTTTCTTCTGAATGATTTTATAATATTTTGTTATGTTTGATTTTATTGTATTTGAAGCCATGCTCGGCTATTGCAAATAAAGAGACATTATGGTAGCTACTGTTAATATCTGGTTGTCTTGGTGTAAAGTGATGTATTGCTTGTGTTGTTCTGTTCTAATCTGCTTTGCTCTGTCCTCTTCTGTTTTATTCTCTTTAAAATTAAAAAATAAAATAAAAATATAAAAACTTCCTTCTTGATACACATTATTGTTTATGATGTCATAGATGACACTCTATTGTGTTTATTAATCTAGCATAATCATAAATGCAGATCTCCCCTTTCACACAGTGGAATGCCTTCAGTGAAATAAATCTCTGTAAGTGCTGTTCTATTTTCTCATTCAACCAATAAACAATTACCAATGAACCATCACAATCTGATGAGTTCAGTGACTCAGATAATTGCAGCAGTACTTTTCAGGAAATGAATGAACTGTCACCCTATTAAAGTTGTAATTTTCACCAAAAGTCTAATTGAATTCTTTTTTAGTACTGGGGATTCAACTCATGATCTTGCACTTCTCAGACATGCATCTTATTGAATTTTGACTGAAATTGCCTAGAATCAGTAAATTAGTTTGATAAATAGTGATTCTTCTTCATTGAATCTTCTATCCATGAACACATTTTATCCAACTAGGGATTTCAGGATTACTTTTCTTAATTCTTTCCTTTAATTTATTACTCATATATACCCAAACACTTAAAGAATTTATAAGTATTTAAAACTTTCAATGTAATGAATCTCATCTTATAACTTTCTTCTTGGAATGTTACATGAGTGAATTCTAGAATTTTAACATAAATCTTTTATATAGTTATGACTATAAATTCAGCAGTTCATTGAAATTTTATCTTTACACACAATTAATGCTGGAAAATAATTCCATTTATACTAAATCCTTTCTGAGAATTTTTTTACTTTTATTTCTTCACTTCAAAATATTCTATTATCTAAGTGTTTGTTTATTGCCAGTAAAAGTAGTGAAATGGAGACATTTTTGTTTCCACATTGAATGTGGAGAACTTCTTGTTCTCCATGTTGAATCACAAAATACAGTGCCTGCTTTGTATTCAGGGAATATTATTTATGGAATTAAGACAGCTTTCTCCAACTTTTAATCTAGTAAGAGTTGCTGTCATTCTTCATTTCTAACTTATCAATAGGTATTCGATATGTTCTATTCTTAGTTATTCATTTTAGTTCTATTTTCAAAGCAAATTAGTGCACTGATTTATGTTCAGCATAGATAATCTGGTTATGATCACAATTCTGGGAGCCTTCAAATGGAAAAGTACACTGTAGAATTCATGATTCTACTCTCACTTTGTGATAATGGGTGCTAGACTTTAGCACTTCAGATAAAATAATTTGCTCTCCACTTTTCCATTTTTGTAAAGATGTTTGGGTAATCAGTGTTACTATGGCCTTTAATGTTTATATTTCTCCAGTGAGGCTTTAAATACTATCAAAATTTGGGAAAGCACTAAATTATGATCTTACATGTTAATATATGTGATACTGTTGAACATTTCCTATTTTCTTTTGGATGGTTTTGTCTTTTCTTTTAAATCTCTCAATTCCAAATAAATATTCATAGGTCAATATCCAACTATTCATGCCTCTTGTGTACAAAAGATTGCCTGCTTCTCTGCACAAAAGACCAATTTCTCAGCAATTATGTTTTGTATTTTGCAGTTTTTCTCTTTATTGCTGATCAAACTTGTTGAAGGTTATCAGCTTTTTAAAGGGAATTCACTTTAGTTTCATTTTTTGTTTTCTCTATATATACATTTTCATAAGATTTATCTTTATATTCTTTTCAAAAATTGTATTATTGTTGAATTTGCTAATGTTGTTAGTTTCTGATAAAAATGTTCAAAACCAGAACTCAGCATTTCTTTATTTAAATATATATATGAAGTCCATATGTGGTTATAAAGTTAGTTTCACTTTTAACCCAAAGGTTTTATAAGTAATATTTTCAATAGACACTAAAAAATTTATTTTCTAATTAACTACATGTGATTGAAGAATATATTTCTTAAATGAGAAGCAACTGATTTGAGGTGCACTTTTCTATAAATGAAACACATATATCAAATTGCTACACATCCTATTTGATTGTACACACCTGAAGTAACTCTCTTGTACACAATATCATCAAGTTTATTATATTTCAAAACTAATTCAAAGTTATGTTAAGCACATTAGAAAACTAAAACACACAAGTCAAAAAAATAAATAATGTACAACAGAGAAGTAATTTTACCATATCAACATATATTATCATAAAGTCATTTCCAAAGGGATACTTATAGTATTCAAAAATCTTGAATATTATTTGTCTATGCCATTTCTTCATCTTTCACAAAATGCTTTCCCACATGTTTTCTTCTTCAATAATATTGAGCCTCATTTTATGTACTTCACTTACTATGCAATTTATAAATAGCCCATGTCATTAACTTCTGTTAATGACTTCAAGAAATTGTCATATCCCTTGTTCATTTGATAAAATACAGATGCTATGGTGTCCATGAAAAATTCATTATACATTGATCAAAAATGTAGGTACAATTTTTATTATATCTTATGTTCTGTGTAAATATGACCCTTATAGCTCAATGGCACTAATTATTTTTCACATCACTATGCAATGGGTGACTGAATGGTGTGGCTCATATTAAAAATTTTAAGGAAGCAGCTGGGGTGTGGAAAGATGACAGACCTGGAAGTAGCAGGATTTGGAGCCTCTCTGAGAGAGACAGCTCAAATGCCAGAATAAAACACCCTGGAGAGACCCAAAAAGAGGGAGATGGATGCTTTCAACCCAGGAAGAAACTGAAGTCAAAGATACTGTTTGAATATGAGGTCCCAGGCTACCATTAGAGAAGCTAAGATCAGCAAGCATAGCACTCTCACAGGGCCAGCTGAATCCGGGCCTGAGATCAACTTGAATGACCGAACTAGCACCAATACTACTGGCTTGAGCTACCTGAGTGTGGAGCTGAACAGCCCTGTGTGCGACTTGCCTGGAACTGGCCCTGCACGTGACCCACCCAGAGGCACCATGAATTCATGCTGCAGCTGCACTGAGGTCAGAGGTTGGGGAACCCAGAAGTTCTCAAGGGCCAGCATCAACACATGGTGAGTGATGGGAATAAGACCCTACTGTGGAAAAGGGGCAACCAACTGGACATGGTGGAGTTAGGCAGGACAACCCTAACTTTGTAAGGAAGCAGCTTCATTTGGTTGCTCCCCTCGCAGAGCAGATTGGTGGGAGCTGCTTGGACTGGGCTGGGACCCAGTGGGTCATCACAAAACAATTAATTCCCTGAGGGTGGTGCACACTGATGCAGTGAAGGCCCATGAAGGTTGACTGGCCCAGAGGGGAGGAGCCAGCATATACTGCCCTTGCTTGCACTTCACTCTCTGATAGCAGATGGCAGAAGTCAGAAGCCCCTAGCCTGCATGCTCCAGAAGAACCCTAACCAACAAGAAAAGGGGCTGGGAATTACACTATACACTTGTATAGAAGGATCCAAAAACATGATGAGAGAAAAAATAGGAAAAAGACCCTGACAATATTGATCCAGGAGAGGAAATATAAAAGAGATTGAGGGCAGCAAACATGCAACATCAAACACAGCATCAGCGGACATAAAGAGATATCTTTGGGACCTCGTAAATGAGATCAGAACTGAAATATTAATTCAAGTTAAATGAGAGATAACTAGATTAAGAAAAGAAAGGTTGGGCATCTCTCAAGAAGACACAGACAGAAGAATGGAAGAACACAAAAGGAGAGAAACATTCAATGAAAAATATAAAGTAAACCTAGAATTTATAAAACAGATTCAAAGATATTACCAGGAAACTAAAGACTCCATAGAAAGTTGACAAAACTGCTTGAAAGAAACTAAGGATAGACTACCAAAACTTGAACATAGGCTTGCAATGTGTGATCATGAAAGGTAAGATCTCTTAAAAATAACAAGGGAGCAGGCAGTAATCATACAAAGGCTAGAGGATGACAAGAGGTTCTATAACTTAAGAATAAAGCATGTGAATGAAGAAGCAGGAGTCAAAACAGAAGAATTGCAAAGGCTATTCACAAAAATTATTAAGGAAAACTTCTCAAACATAGAAAAAGGAAAGTATATGCAGATGTATGAAGCATACAGAACTCCAGCCACCTACAGCAAAACAGAGCTACACCCAGACACATAATAATCAAGATCCCAGAAATTCAATACAAGAACAGAATATTAAAAGCCATCAGAGAAAAGAAACAGAACACCTATAAAGGAAAACCCATCAAAATCATGGCAGATTTCTCAAAACAGACCATCAAGTCAAGAAAATCTTGGAGTGAAATAATTCAAGCCCTGAAGGAGAACAATCTTCAGCCCAGACTGATGTATCCTGCAAAACTCTCTCTAGAAATTAATGGAGAAAAAAGATGCTTCCATGACAAAGAGAAACTTGGAGAATTTGTGACCACCATTCCAATCCTACAAAAAATACTGAAGCACATTTTAGAGAGAGAGAAAAAGAATACAAGCATTTCAGGAACATTCTCTGAGGCAGAGAAGTCTCAGTTAATGGGGCAGACAGTGGAGTGGAAGAGAAAAATAGACAACCAATGGCAGAAAAACAGAATAGCAGAAATAAGGCAGAGAAGATTGGCTGTAATCTCCAGTATAGAGGGCCTCAAAATACTAACCGAGAGAAACACAGGCAGAGTAGATCAGGAGATAGGGTCCATTGAGATGCTGTATATAGGGAGGCAGTTGGACCCAAAATAAACAATGCACCCTATGGGAGTGAAAGGGGAGAAATCGTCTAAAAAAGGAAGGCAGAGGATATTTTTAATGGGGTAACAAGGTTTAAAATTGACATTATTATCATCACTCTGCTTGGATGGATTACATGCTGTTCCAGATTGTCTACTACACTAGACTTGAGGACAAGGCCAGCTATCCCAAAAATGAGGACAAATTATGGTAATCATCCTTAATTTCCTATCAATATAATCAGAAGCCCTGTATAACTTATACTATCTTATGACTTATCTTATTTGAATCTGGCTTGTTAGATTGCTATTTTGAATTGACTGATTTTATTCAAATCTGTTATGATTGATAGCATCAAGTCTAAGAGTATAGGCAACTACATTGAAGATGACAAGATTCACTAAGATACTCATTCTGGTTTGATTCTTGCCTGCTTCTGAAGTCTTATAATATCTCCAATGCTCCGTTTTTATTGTTGTTATATACAGCTGGGACATCATGGTAACCATTGTAGATCACCTTGTATTGTGGTTTTATATGACTTTTTTCTTCATGCTTTTCTAGGAATTGTTTTGTTTTGTCTTGCTTTGTTTTGTTTTTCCCTCTAATACAGAAAGGATAGATATATACAGAGAGACTCATTCGTATGTAAAGCTTATAAACAGTTTATGAGAACCAACTATATAACGCATGTTGAAATGAACAACTACTTTGAAGCAAAAGAGACACTACAATACCCAGTGCTGAATCCGTAATGTCATGATGTGAAATCCAGCAATGCTATCCTTCTTTGTTCAAAGTGATTTTAGCTTGTTTTGTTTTGTTTAAGTACACATGAAGGTATGGACAGCTGTTTTGAAGACAATGAGAGACACTATGAGAGCCATTCTTGGCTTCCCTATGGTCTGGTCTTGAAGACCTGAACACCCTCCTTGTCCTCCTTAGATCAGTTCCATACTATGCTGTTTCATGTGAGTTCCCTGTATGTGACAATATGAACTACTATTTGGAAGAAAACAAGAGTCAATAGGATACAGAGTGAATATCTCCAATTGTCTGGCTTTGAAATTTATGTCTCTTACATTGCTTTCTTGTGACCCACTTCATTCTGTTTTGTTGTGTTTAATTTTACCCTTTTTATATAATTGCATGAATGTTTGAGTGTGTAAGATGGATGACCATATTGCTGTTTTTGTCAGATCATGGAGCAGGACTGTTAACAGTGTCACTGTTTGAATGTCTACTTTGCATGTTTTAATTTTGTAATTTGAAAAACTATTTCCAAGATGTCAGTATGTAATTTGTCAAGTAATGATTTCTTAGTGATTTTTTTTGTTCTTTTCCTTTTTTCCTTGGAATTCTGTATTGTTGCTACCCTTTATTCTGTTTTGTTTGTGTGTTTGTTTTTTTGTTTGTTTTCTCTTTAAAAAAATTTAAAAAATAAATAAAATTTTTAAAATCTCATTACAGGAAAAGACACATGGCCACTAATGTCTTTCAAAATAATTTCTCTCACTTCAAAGGCTCTTATCTCACCATTCTTTCCACTTCCTGAATCAATACTGAAAGTTTTTCGAATTATTGACACTTATTCAGGGAACCATGCTCCCAACTACTTTCCAATGGAAAATCAGGCTTCCAAGACATTATGATGTGTCCTTATCCAGCTACTCTCTGAGTCTGCCACAATGCTGCCTCTGCCTCTGCCTTAAAGTCACTGTGCATTATTTGGCCTTCCAGGTACTGGGAAAATAGGCATGCATCACCACAAATGGCTGGAGACATTATGCTCAGTGTGGATCTAAAAACATAAAGGAGCCAAGTGTGGTGTCACATGCCTATATTCCCAACTACACTGAAGTAGTGGTAGGAGGACCACAAGTTTCAAGTCAGCCTGAGCAACTTATGGAGAAAGATTCTAAGAATAACAAAATGCAGATGACTGAAAATACAGCCCAGTGATAGACCATGTGTACATCCCATCCCAGTGAAGCAAAAGGAAAAGAATTGGTGTTTATTTTTCTGTTCAAGATTTCACTGATTTCTTGGATTGATAAGAGACAAAATAGAGGCAGACAACTGATCCAGGAGTTTTACTCTTACCTGTATCATTAGCAATCTCATTCTTTGAGCAAGGGGTGCAATCAAAACAGCAGGCAGCCTTTCCCTCCTGAGGGCTTTTCCTAAATCCAGGATCACAACTCTCACTGCATACAGAGCGGGGAGTCTGAGGGCAATCAGATTCAGGTTTTTAACTTATTTATATTTTACTTAATCTTTCACAAGTAAACTGACAACTTAATTCATGTCAATGCATACATTCACATATTGGCTTGAATGCCCACATGTGTTTCTTGATAATATTATGAATATTGACAAAATGTGGTTATGTATTTATGATTCATTCTCATTCATCAGACAGAGGACAAATAGGAAATTCTTTAAATTCAAAAAATGAGTTGTTAAATTTCTATGTGTGACTATTCAATATTGAAGATGTTTCAGAAGATGCACAACAAGGTTGTTTGTTTATGTTAATGAAGCAAATTATGTTTAGTGGCCACCTACCTCAGTAATTCCTGTAGCCCACTGTATCATCTCTTCAGACAAAGACAACTGTTGTCCAACTGGAGCATGTGGGGAAAACTCTCCTACTTTTGCCCTGAATCTCAGGCCTTCAGGAAAATTCCAAAAGTTGAGAATGTCATACTTTGCATCCACTTTACGTTTCTTGTCTAAAGTTACTTGTTCTCCAATAGGACTGTTAAACTGGAGGTCCTTCAGAAAGGTGTGTAGCTGAAAAGGATTTTCTTTATACCTTGTTTCATAATAGAACATTCACAATGGCATCAAATGAAGTAGAGTAAATTACAATATCATAATGTTTCTAAAAAGTTAGTTTCAAAAGAAGGTATGTCAACCAAACCCATATAAATATATGCTGTGCATGGATGTCAAGGATTTACACTCATTATTTTCTGATTGATCCTAGCTGCAAAATGAAGCTATAAATAGCAACATGACTGTAGAATGCAGTATAAATCATAGGCAAAATATCCACTGTAGTGTTTAGCACATTTATGTACACAAAAACCATGCATTATCCCACTTTCTTTTCTAAAACTGCTTGGGAAAATTTGATATTTTTATTGAAAACTTGAGGTACGTAAAGCATTAACATCCTTCAGAACCAAGGAAGTGATCATTATTTATTTCCAAGTCAAAATTTATCTCTAGAATAAAATTAGCATAAAATCCTTAGGGTTTTCCACAAATGATTTTTGTGTGTTGGTTTTGAGCACTTGTGGAAAGCCCTATATTTTGACCTGATAACAGGACAAGCCTCACAATAAAAAAACATTACCTGCCAGGGAGACAACAGCAGATTATCCCCACTTCCTGTGGGGTGTGATTGAGCTTGTTGAAAAAGCATCTCCTGGAGAGCATGGGCCACAGCATACACTGCATTGTATGTGTTGAAACTTCCGTCACTCATGACTGTGTCAAAACGACTCACAGGCAGCCATGACAGAGAGGCATTGGGTGCACAGTCCTTCAGCGAACAGTCAGAGACAGAGAATGAGCAGTGGAAATTCTGGACCCAATACCGAGTGAGGAAAGTGTCTTCTGGGTACTTGAAGGGGGTAGCCATTTGGATAAACTTCTCAAAACCAGGAATCTCCTCATGGTGGTGTGAAAAAATGAGAGTTCCATGGAATGAGTCGAGGATGAAATTTCTCCCAGCCAGGTCTGTATGCCATTGTGAGTTTGTGACCCAGACTCTCCATGTCACCAAATGTAACCCTATCTCATGGTTTATATGATTTAGACTGTCAGTGTCATAATAAATGATTACAACATTTACAGGTGATATTTCTCGAGTCAGGAAATCTTGCACCTTTGTAACTGAGAGGTAGGACACAAGAGCATTTGAGATCATTTCTACAAATGCTACACATATTGCATTCCTGTCCATCTCTCCTCTCACATCTGAGAGAAACTGAAAACCATTCTGGCCTTCTGCGATGACCAGTCCCACCCAGGTCCAGCTGAAATGAAGCATCAAGGAAACCACACCAAGGGCCAGAGATGCATCCTTTGGGGCCACCTGATGGAGAGAAGGAAATTGACCATTTTCACTGAAATCAGCCTCATAAGTGCCAAAGGTAAGCTAAAAGGAAAAGAAAATTGGAAAGTTATGTGGAGACATTTGACATAAAAAACAATCTTACATGTGTTATGAAACAGCTGAAATACAGAAGGAAATACAGATACAAAACAAATTGTAGAAGGAAAAATTTCACCATTTTCATCTGTTAAATCATCTGATTTCATAAGAATCTTGTTTTAGAAAGTAACTGAGCAGACTCTGCATTCAAGAAATCATTAATTTCCTGTCCCACTTCTCTGATATATATACAGAAGATATGGGTAAACCACAAATCTCAGTGTGTTGCACTTTGAGGCTGGACAATTTGTGTAACACACAAACCTAATTTGTCCATTTGTCATCCTTAGGAACTGAACCTGGACTATAAAATAATGTGACATGATTATATCCTTCCCTATTTATCCTGGCTCACCTGTGGAAATTTGTAGAGTTCCAGAAATTGTCCAATTTGAGAAGAAATTGCCCATGGTGATCCTGTCAGCAGAGCTATTGTTTTAGTCTCTGTCCCACAGCTATAGTTTGGTGTCCAATTTTGTCCTGTGTGCAAAATGAGGAAACTATCTAATAACTTCCAAAAACTGTAAAGTAAATTATGGTATTCATATCCCAGAGACATATTGGGTAAAAGATGAGGATTCTTGTTGATCTCTTCGATGGCAAAAATGAAGGCTAGGACATTCTGGTAATTGTTGGGCATAAGTCTGAAAAGAGCAAAGGAGATCTTAGATAAAAAAAACTCAATGCATGTTTGTATTCCAATCCATAACAATATCACTTAGAAGTTGGATGTGATGTCTCTCCCTCCTTCATATCCTAAAGATCTAAACCTGAATGTGCTGGCTTTAGGGGTGTTTTTGAAAGTTGATCAGTATTAAATTAGATTATATCTATGGATTTATCATGGATGAGATTAACATGTATTAACAAAGAGTACATGTATCATATTTCTGTCATAAGAGGACATATTAACATGATTTCAGTATATAAACTATGAATCAAATGCTTTCAGTTTCTTAGAATGAATGATTTTTTATAAGCAAGTAAAGCATGCTTTAGGTCTACAGTTTGTTGTACATTTTTACTCTGCAATCAGCTAAGACAACATTCTGTGTCAGTACAAGACTATGAAATTTGAATCTACTTATGCAATGTCTGATACCAACAAGGTCTTAGAATGTTTTCTAAAAAAAATACATAACAGGATCCAATGGTTCTTTGATAACTTCCAAATACATGGAAAAATGATTTCCATTATATAAAGGAAAGTGCAGGGAATGGAAAAGCGTGAAACCTGTATGGTGGGCTTTATTTATATTTTCTATTGTGAAGAACTAAAATAACCTCACATAGTAATACACCAATCTGTATCTCATATTTATGAAATCTACATGAAGTAAAAATGACAAATAGGGGGAAGAGTAATGCTAAATGAGAGTGTAGACATGCATATTATGATGACTCCTGCAGGACCAGTGTGGCACAGCAGAAGGCTGTCTCTGCCACCACCAAAACGTGAGAAGCTGCTGTCCCCTTCACAGACTCTCAGGAGGATAAAACTGGAAAAGGCAAAGATAATTGGAACAGAAGTTAAGGACAAACAAGAATAAAACAGGATATGAAGAGATGAGAAATTTTACAATCATCATCATTTTCATCTCTTAAAAATAGGAAAATAATTTAACATGTGTAGCAGTGCTTCTCCTAAACAGTCCCTATAGCCCACATTTTCCAGCATCTCATAAATGATCTGCCAGAAAATGATGTTTTTGCTTCATCATTGACTGATATTTGATTTTGTGAGACTAAAACAGTCTTTCTGATTTTCCTCTCTGTCAAAGGTTGGTGAACAGGTTGGTTTGCACACATACCTTGTTAATAATCCCTGATTTGTGGAGAAGAATGTGTGTTCTTTTCTTCTTGAACTGATACACATTGACCCCTGGAACATGCCCACTATGCAAATTCTCTACTCTGTCCCTTCCCTGCCAAGAATATATATTTTTCTGCTGTGGTTTTTTCAGCTATCTATATGTGTCTCCTAAATAAGTCTTGCTAATATAATTTTTATTGTACTACTATTGCAGAAATGTTATCTTTCTCTCAGGCAAGGTTGTTGAAATTCCTCAGAATTCTGCCTTATATTGTCTTATTGGCATGCTTCCTCTAAATTCTACTATTTCTTTCATCATCATTATAAGCTCTAGAATCTTAATTTTCTTTTTTGTCTCTACATTATCTAGATATATTACAGTGTGTAAGATTGCAGTATTTTTGTGATGACTTGAAAATCCATACAATTTTAAATTGTAGCCCACTGAAGGCCTCAGCTGCCTGGGACCACTGCTGCTGGGCTCACCCTTCTACTGGGACCAGCAGGTAAGCATGCCCTTCCAGCAGGAACATTGTGGAAAGCTGCTGCAGGATTTAGCTGCCTGGGACTGGCACTGCTAGGCCCTCCATTCCACTGGGAACATCAAGGAAGCTGGCCATAGGCCTGAGATGCCTGGACCACCACTGTTGGGCCTGCCCTTCCACTGGGAACATCAGAACATTGGACTACAGTGGACTACCATGCTGGCTTGATGAGAGACTCAGCAACCTCTCACCCAAACAGAAGACTTCAGCAGGCGCCAGTCAGTGTGGTCAGTTTGTCCCCTAAAATAGAGGTCTGCAGTGGGTAAATAGGAACAGAAGTGAAACTCCCTCCAACTGTAAGAGCTTAGTGAACCTGGCAAGAGAGTGGATAACCCCCTACCCCACACAGAGAATATCAGACAGGTTCAGGAGTGTGCCAATAATGTCCCCCCAACTTAGAGAAAATTAAAAGAACTTATGAAACCCCCAGTGACACAGTAGGGCCTCAGCTGACACAAACATTGTAGTCAGGGAGATCTGGTGACCTGCAACATCCTGAAGATGTAACAACAGCAAGAACTAAGAGTTGCCTACATCAATACTTCTAGGCTAGTTAGCCCAGAAAGAATATAGGATTCACCCAACAGGTCTTGTAGGAGGAATTCAGGAGACTGGATATCCTCTTCATTGTGGCACCCAGCAATTTGACAAACATCAACTACACAGTAGGACCCTAAAACACACACTACAGAAAGTTGTGAATGTTGGCATAGAAAGACCAGATATTTACCCAAATAGTGAAAATGACTAAATGAAAAGACAAAATGCAATCCCAAACATCTAGTCCATCAGGAACAAGTACAGACAATAATGAAATAGAGGACCTTAAAGGTCATACACCAGAAATCTCTGAAAAGATAGCAAAAGAAGTAAAGAAGAAAATCCAATGGCCCTGAAGCAAAGCCAGAAGATTGCTATAGCTGCTAGTTTCAAACAGGAGCCTAAAGAGAATTCTTTCTGTGGTCTGTTGACCATTTCAGAACTTTGGAAATGAAATGGTGAATTCATCAGAAAGAAATACTAAGTGAGTATGGCGGACTTTCAGGGGCCTGCAAGGGAGAAACCCTGGTGCCTTGGGACCTGCACCATGCAGATGACTCAGGGTGCCAGGAGAATAAGGAGCTCCTCCCCTCTCTGAGGGGTGGCTGTAAGTGTGGCAGACTTTTGGCAGCCTGAAGGAGAGAAATCCTGGTGCCTCGGGACCTGCACCATGTGGTTGACTCAGGGTGCCAGGAGAACAAGGAACTCCTCCCCTCTCTGGGGGGCCACTGTGAGCCTGCCATAGTGTGGGCTGAGAAGCAAATATCTCATGTCATCCTGTCCCCTATTCCATGTCCACCTCTCTTTAGCAAGTGGGAGTCAGTTAACTACACAACTTGTGAAAAGATTGGCTATGTTATTTAGTATGAGCTCCCCATATGCAAAGATATGGACAATCATTTGGAAGAAAACAAGAAACAATATGACAGATAGTGAAGATCTCTGGTTGTCTAGCTTTGAAATTTGTTCTTTCTTTTGTCACATTCTGTTCTGTTTTGTTGTGTTTAATTTTACCCCCTTTAAAATTAAAAAAAAAAACAAGAAGAAAATCCATGAGGTTATAGAGGAACTCAAATTAGAAATAATGTCTTAAGTAAAGACAAAAGTAACAACCTTAGTAAATGAGTTGGACAACATAGCTAGAGAAGAAATAGATTTTAAAAAGTACAAGATCATGGCAAATTGATTGAAACTTTGAATGAACAATACAAAAAACAAGCAGAATCCATTAAAAACATTCAAAGAGATGCAAGAAACAAGAATTGTATATAAAGCCTGCAAAACCATTTAAATCAAGCTGAGGATAGAATTTCAGACCTTGAGGACAGGATTGCAGATAGTAATCATGAAAATGTAGAACTTAGAAAAACAATAAAGCACCATGAAGTGACAATCCAGTAGCTTCAAGATGATGCCAGGAGAAACAATGTTAGAATAATAGGCATCAGTGAGGAGACAGGAGACAAGGATATAACTATGCAAGGATATAACTAAGCTGTTCACAGAAGTAATGGCAGAAAATTTCCCAAACATGGGGGGAAAATCTGACATACAAATAAGTGAGGCATAGAGAATGCCAAACAGTCATAACCAACATAAATCTACACCCACATATATAATAATTAAGATCTCAGGTAAACAGCATAAAAACAGAATAGTAAAAACTGCTAGAGAAAAGACACAACTCACCTATCAGGGAAAGCCTATGAGAATCACAGCAGACTACTCAGCACAAAGCTTCAGGTTAAGATGAACTTGGAGTGAAGTATTTCAAGCCCTGAAAGAAAACAACTTTCAAAGCAGACTGATGTACCCAGCAAAACTCTCTTTCAAATTTAATGGAGAAACAAGATACTTCCATGACAAAAAACAAAGAATAAATTCATGTCCACCAAACAAACCTTAGAAAAAGTGCTGAAGGATATTCTAGCTAGAGATAAAAATGACCAGAGTTTTGAGAACAACAACAGTAAGGAATCACCAGGCTGGACAAGAAAGAAAACAAGGGAGAAAAGTAGGAAAGTAACAAAAGTAACACAACATGGCAAAGTCAAACCAGTATATATCAGTGATATTCATAAATGTAAATGGCATCAATTCATGTATCAAAGAAACAGGTTGACAGAATGGATCAATAAAGAGGATCCCACAATATGCTGTATACAAGAAAAACATTTGACTCAAAAAGAAACTCATAGATTAAAAGGCAAAGGATGGAAAACAGCATTCCATGCAATAGGAACCCAGAAGAAAACAAGGGTCACTATTCTATTTGCACACAATGTGAACCTAAAATGATTAAAAGAGATAAAGAATGTCATTACATACTCATAAATTGAAAAATTCAAGAGGTAGAACTAACAATTATAAATATCTATGCATCAAACACAGGATCACCCAACTATATAAGATAGATACTAAAGGACATGAGAAACCAAATACACAAGAACACAATTATTACAGGGGACCTTAACAGCCAATTGTCACAAAGAGATAGATCAACTAGAAAACAAGTCAGCAGAGAAATAATAGAACTGAATCATACTGTGAGCAATTGGATTTAGTAGATGTTCACAGACTGTTCCACACAACCACATCAGAATACACATTATTCTCAGGTACACATGGGACATTCTCCAAATAGACCACATATTATCCCATAAAACATTCTTAAGTAACTGCAAAGTTCTTGAAATTATCCCAGGCATAATGCCTGACCATTGCACACTGAAATTGGAAATTAATGGCAAAAGAAATTGCAAAACCTCCATAAACACATGGAAATTAAATAACTACCTTTTGAACAACCAGTGCACTACAGATGAAATTAAAGAAGAAATAAAGCAATAACTACAATTCAATGGAAATGTGGAAACAACATATTGTAATCTGTGAGATGCAATGAAAGTGGTCTTAAGAGGGAAATATATAGCAATAAATCATCATATAAAGAAAAAAATGAGCACAAATAAAGAACCTAATGCTTCATCTCAAGCTTCTAGAGAACAAAGAGCAACTTAAACCCAAAGCTCATAGAAGAAAGAAAATTGTAAAGATTACAATAAAAAAATTAATGAATCAAAAAGTTGGTTTTTTTGAGAGAGTAAACAAAATTGACAAGCCACTAGCTTACCTTATAAAAAAAGAAGGAAAAAACACAAATTCATGCAATAAGGACTGAAAAGGGGGAAATTATTACAGATCCCATGGAAATTCAAAAGATCATGACTAACTACTTTGAAAATCTATACTTACATAGACTGGAAAACACAGAGGGCATGGACAGATTTCTAGAAACATATGAACTACCAAACCTCAACCAAGAAGATATAGCAATTTTGAATAACCCAATATCAGCTATTGAAATTGAAAACGTAATAAAAAAAAAACTTACCAACGAAGAAAATCCCAGGTCCTGATGGATTCATGGCTGAATTCTACAAGAATTTAGAGAAGATTTGATGACAATACTCCTTAAACTCTTCAATGAAATTGAAAAGAAAGCAATCCTCCCTAAATCATTCCTGAAGGCAAGTATTACTCTCATACCAAAACCAGACAAAGACCTAACCAAAAAGGTGAACTATAGGTCAATCTCAATAATGAACATAGATGCAAAGATTCTCAATAAAATACTGGCAAATAGAATGCAGCAAATCTTCAAGAAGATTATACATCATGACCAAGTGGGCTTCATTCCAGGAATGCAGGGATGGTTTAACATATGCAAACTGAAAAATGTGATACACCATATAAACAGAGCCAAAAATAAAAACCACATGGTCATCTCAATAGATACAGAAAAGCTTTCGAAAAGGTTCAACACATGTTCATGATAAAAACACTTCAGAAACTTGAAATACATGGTGTCAACCTCAACGTTATAAAGGCCATCTATGACAAACCAACAGCCAATATTATACTAAATGGACAAAAGCTTTCACTTTAAAATCAGGAACATGACAAGGATGTCCACTATCACCACACCTATTCAATATAGTTCTGGAAACACTAGCCAAAGCAATCAGACAAGAGAAAGAAATAAAAGGAATAAAGATAGGAAAGGAAGAAGTCAAATTATCACTATTTGAAGATGACATGATACTCTATATAGAAGACCCAAAAAGCTCCATTAAAAGACTGCTAGAGGTAATAAACAAATTCAGCAGTGTAGCTGGCTAAAAGGTCAACACTGAAAAATCAATAGCATTCCTGTACACACACAAGAAACTCACCAAGAGAGAAATTATGTAAATATAGCCTTTCATAAAAACATCTACAAAAATGAAATACTAAGCAATCAACCTAACTAAGAATGTAAAAGAACTATATGCTGAAAATTATACTACTGTTTGCATATGTACTTTCTATGTTTTAATTTTGTAACTTGAAAAACTATTTCCAAGATGACAGTATGTAATTTATCAAGTAGTGATTTCTTAGTGTTTTTTGTTCTTTCCTTTTTTTCCTTTCAAAATCTGCATTGTTCTGTGCTCCAGACAATTGAGCTTGGGCTAGCTACCAGGTACACTGGACCGAGTCCCAGAAGCTCCACAGACTTAGTGCACCACACCCAGCAGTCTTCTCTCAGTTCGGGAGGCAAAGGACGAGCTGGGGACTGAGGCCCAGTAAGAACACATGGGACCCCTGGGACACAGGACAACAGCCTGGCCCAAGGTTCCATGGGCTCCAGCCCACCATGCCCAGCATCCACCTTACAACTTAGGGAGCCAAGAGCCCACAGAGGGGAGTTAGGACCCTGCGAGGTGAGTCCTGCTGCCCGAAGGCAGGTTCCTGGAGAGCGGGCGACCTGTGCTCCACACAATTGAGCTTGGGCTAGCTACCAGGTACACTAGACCAAATCCCAGAAGCTCCACAGCCTTAGTGCACCACGCCCAGCAGCCTTCTCTCATTTCTGAAGGCAGAGGCTGAGCTGGTGGCCTGATGGCCCAGAGTGGGCTGGCCTGGGGAGAGCTTAAAACCAGCACTCCTGGTGGATGAGATCATACTCACCACCTTGGACACGAGACTGTGGCCCGAAGTTCTGTGGGCCCCATTTTAGGAGGCCCACCTTCCACTTTTCAATTTAGAGAGCCAAGATCCTGTGGGGGAGCCAATGCAGCTCCAGGAACTGAGGGTGCAAGAGGTAATTCACCACACACCCAGAGGAAGGTTTGGAACACCACTCAAAGCAAGGAAATATAGAAAAATGACAAAAGGAAAGACAAAAATGCAGGCTCAAAGCTCAAGCCCACCCAAGAAATCTTAGAAGCCATGTACATAGAAGAAACAAGAAGCCAAGACTGAAATGCAGGCTCAAAGCTCAAGCCCACCCAAGAAACCTTAGAAGCCATGTACATAGAAGAAACAAGAAACCATACACCTGAAATGTCTGAAATGATATCAAATGAAATAAAGATGCAACTAGGGAAAGCTATGGAGAAATTCAAATCAGAAATACTTGCCCAGGTAAAAGAAGAATTGATAAAAATACTGAACACACCTAGTGAAGACACAGCTAAAAAATTAGAGGAACAAAGCAAACAGATAGAATCCCTGAATGAATATTATAAGAAACAAACAGAATACATAAAGCACACTCAAAGAGATATACAGCAAATCAAAAATGCTATTGAAATCTGCCAAAAACCACCTCAATGAAAGTGAAGATAGAATTTCAGACCTCAAAGATAAGATTACAGCCAGTGAATGGGAAAGACAAGCTCTTTTAAAAATAACGAAGAATCAGGAAATAACAATTCAACACCTGCAAGATGATGCAAACAAAAATAACATAAGATTAATAGGGATAAATGAAAAGGAAGGGGACAGCCCAAATGATATCAAGAGGATATTTACAGAAGTAATAGCTGAAAACTTCCCAAACATGAGAAGAGAAACAGACATCTGGATAAGTGAAGCATATAGAAATCCAAACAGCCACAACCAAAATAAAACTACACCCAGACATATAATAATCATCATCCCAGAAATCCACCATAAGAACAGCATATTAAAAACTATTGGAGAGAAAAGAGAGATCACCTATAAAGGAAAACCTATCAGAATCACAGCAGACTTCTCAACACAAACAATGAAATCAAGAAGAGCATGGAGTGAAGTATTTCAAATACTAAAGGAAAAAAACTTCCAACCCAGACTGACATATCGGGCAAAAGTGTCCTTCAAAATGAGAAGTAAGGTACTTCCATGACAAAGAAGAGCTGAAGATCTTCATGAACAACAAACCAACCCTACAAAGAATACTAAAAGACATTCTAGATACACATGGGAGAAAACTACCAAGCAAGGCAGACAATTAGAAAGAATGGAAAGCTAAAGACACAACAGCAGAAAGATAACATGTCAACAATAAACCAATATATAACAGTTACAACCATTAATGTAAATGGCCTCAAATCACCAATCAAAAGAAATGGACTGGCAGAATGGATCAAGAAACAACATCCAACCATATGTTGTCTACAAGAAACCCATCTAACCCAAAAGGACACTCATAGACTGAAAGTCAAAGGATGGAAAAAAATATTTCATGCAACAGGAAAACAAAAATAAGGAGGAGTAGTCATCCTGTTTGCAGACAATGTGAATTTCAAACCAAGAATGATCCAAAGAGATAAAGAAGGCCACTACCTACTAGTTAGGGGAACACTTCAAGAGGTAGAGATAACAAGCTTAAATATATGTGCACCAAAATTCCAGAGAACCCAGCTATATGAAGCAAATACTAACAGAAATGAAAAATCAAATAACACAATTATAAAAGGAGACTTTAACACACCATTGACCCAAAGGGACAGATCAACTAGACAGAAAATCAGCAAAGGCATAACAGAACTAAATCACACCTGTGAACAAATGGACTTGATAGATGTATACAGAGTATTCCATCCAACAACATCAGAATATACCTTCTTCTCAGCAGTACATGGGACATTCTTTAAAATGGACCATACAATAGCCAACAGAACATATTTAAGTAAATGCAAAAGAATTGAAATTATCCAACCCATGTTATCAGATCACAGTGCCATGAAACTAGAACTTAATGAAAAAAGAAATTGCAAAAAACCTACAAACACATGGAAACTGAATAACACACTCTTGAGCAATCAGTGGGTAACAGTAAATTAAAGAAGAAATTAAACAATATCTACAAGTAAATGAAAACACAGACACACCTTACCAGATTTTGTGGGATGCAATGAAAGCAGTCCTCAGAGGAAAATTTATTGCACTGAGTTCCCACATCAGGAAGACAGAAAGAACACAAACAACCTGATGTTACAACTCAAACATATAAAAAAAAGAAGAGCAAGCCAAGCCCAAAGCCAAAAGAAGAGAGGAAATTATAAAGATCAGAGCTGAAATTAATGCAATAAAGTCTAAGAAAACAGTACAAAGGATCAATG
Source organism: Dolichotis patagonum (assembly GCA_004027295.1). Classification (NCBI taxonomy): domain Eukaryota; kingdom Metazoa; phylum Chordata; class Mammalia; order Rodentia; family Caviidae; genus Dolichotis; species Dolichotis patagonum. The sequence goes on from PVJX010012200.1 coordinate 49,267, forward strand.
AATCAAAGAGTTGGTTCTTTGAAACAATAAATAAAAAATGATTAGCACCTGGACAAGCTTATTTTAAAAAGGAAAGAAAAAACCCAAATTCATGCAATAAGGAATGAAAAACGTGAAATTACTACAGACTCGGTGGAAATACAGAAGATCATCAACACCTATTTTGAAAACCTCTACTCTCATAGGTTCAATAACACTGAAGAAATAGACAGATTCCTAGATACATATGAACTACCAAAGCTGTACAGAAAGATGTGAAACTGCTGAATAACCCAATTATCTATTAATGAAAATGAAATTAAGTCCTTGCCTACAAAGAAGAGTCCAGGCCCAGATGGATTCACTGCAGAATTCTACAAGAAATACAAAGAAGACTTAATTCCAACACTCCTGAAACTCTTCAATGAAATTGAACGGGAAGCAATTCTTCCTAAGTCATTCCTGGAAGCAAATATCACTCTACTACCAAAACCAGAGAAAGACTCAACTAAAAAAGAGAACTATAGGCCAATCTCCCTACTGAACATAGATGCAAAAATTCTCAATAAAATATTAGCAAACAGGATGCAGCAAATCATCAAGAGGATTATACACCATGACCAAGTGGGATTCATCCCAGGAGTGCAGGGATGGTTCAACATATGCAAAACAATAAATGTAATCCACCATATCAATAGAGCCAAAAGGAATAACCACAGGATCATCTCTATAGATGCAGAAAGAGATTTAGATAAGATCCAACATTCATTCATGATAAGAACCTTACAGAGAATTGGAATAGAAGGTCTTTATCTCAATATGGTAAAGGCCATCTATGACAAACCAACAGCCAGCATCATATTGAATGGTCAAAAACTGAAAGCCTTTACCTTAAAATCAGGCACAAGGCAAGGATGTCCATTATCACCACTGCTATTCAACATAGTACTGGAAATATTAGCCAGAGCAATAAGACAGGAAAGAGAAATATAAGGAGTAAAGATAGGAAAAGAGAAAGGTAAATTATCATTATTTGCAGATGACATGATACTTTATATGGAAGATCCCCAAAACTCTATTGAAAGAGTCCTAGATATAATAAATAAATTCAGCAAGGTAGCTGGATACAAAGTCAATGCTCAAAAATCAATAGCATTTCTATACACTAATAGCAAAAATACTGAGAGAGAAATAAGAGAAGCTACACCCTTTACACTAGCATCCAAAAAAATGAAATACTTAGGAATTAATCTCACAAAAGAAGTAAAAGAGCTATACAGCAAAAAAGGAAATCGAAGAGGACCTCAGAAAATGGAAATATATCCCCTGTTCATGTATAGGAATAACAAACATTGTAAAAATGGTCATTGTTTGAAAATTACTATACAGATTCAACACAATCCCAATCAAAATACCACTAACATACTTCATAGATCTAGAGAAATCACTCCTAAGATTCATCTGCAACCAGAAGATACCTAGAATAGCAAAGGCAATTCTAAGCAACAAAGGCAAGGCAGGAGGCATCACAATCCCCGACTTGAAATTATACTACAAAGCTACAGTGATAAAGTCAGTATGGTACTGGAATAGAAACAGACCCAAGGATCAATGGAATAGATTGGAAGATACAACCACAACCGCAAACTCACTCAACCACCTTATCTTTGATAAAGGGGCCAAACATGCTTGCTGGAAGAATGACAGTCTCTTTAACAAATGGTGCTGGAAAAATTGGCTGTCCATATGCAGAAGACTAAAACTAGACCCATGTCTATCACCATACACTAAACTAAAATCTAAATGGATCA
>PVJX010012201.1:0-51062 GCA_004027295.1 Dolichotis patagonum
CTCTCATCCTCAGAAAGGCAGGAATCTTCCAGAAGTCTTACAGCGATGATGCACTTTTGCAGAGTGTGCGAGCTGAGTTTCCTATTTTAAAACGGTCTTTAATTTTCATCACGTCCCTTTGGTCCCTGTTTCTATGGTGATTAGTCCACCTGTGCGATTCACAGTTCAGGACTTGGACAAATGTGGGAGGGCGTTATTTGCTCCGTGGCATCCTCAGCAGTGAACCTGCCAATCGTGCTTCCACACACACATTCGTGTCCCTGCCTTTCCCCTGGGGCAGGGGCAGGTGGGGGACAGTGGCACAGGACGGGTGGGCCACGGGGTGGATTTGTGATTACGCCTTTTGCACCCTCTCCAAAAATTGTAGGTGACTTCCAATTTTTCCACTTCTTCAAAAATATTTGGCGGAATCAATTTGTTGTTGTTAAGTGCTGTAGTCTTTCTAATGAACGTTTAATTTATATTACTATAACCTCTACTGTTTTTACCTAGTGATTCTTAATGTTAATCTTTTTTCCTATATGGTTTAATTTAGGTTGCTTATCTTTTGTATTTCCACAGTTTTGTAAGTGGTCTATGGATTTCCCATGGGCTTCAGTTTATTTGCTTATTTTTACTGTTAATAGTATGTGCTTCAGTCCACAACAATGACATTCACAGGAGGGAATCAGTATAGCCACACAGCACATTCCAATTCTTTCCTCCCCTTGGCTCCACCCCTTTTGTTTCCCAGTATCAGATTCACTTATTTGTCTTATAAAATCTTATAAAGTTAATTATCATATGTGCAGGTAGAAAAACAGACTAATAGGACAAAGAACATATAAAACATGTGATACCATTGTACTAAGTCAAAATAAACTTGTGGATACATTGTCCTTGCTGTATCACAACCCCTTCTAATCGCTCTTTCTTTTTTCTACTTATCTGTCTTTTATTTAGCACCTTATTTTTACTGAGCTTTTTGTATAAGAGAAACCAGACAACGTTTCAGCTTGTATGTCAGACACACAAGCTTAGACACTCATTTTATTTTTATGATTCTGTCCTACTTATGGGTTTATCTTTTCATTGTAACAGTGTACATCAAAACACATTTTTTTTCTCACTGTGACTAATAGTTTTGTAACAGCTGTAAAAAATCTCTGCCCATTCTGATGAATGAAAATAACTTTTCTAGTGTTTTATTTCTGGTTGTAGATTTTTATATATTTTAGATACTTTTCTAGTTTTTTATTTACAATGATATTTTTATTTATGTAGTGCAAATATCCACCTACATTATAAAAATAATGTTTTTGTGTAGAGTTAGGTGGAGGTCAAAGATTTGACTTTCCTTATTTCCTTTTGGACCAGGGGCTGTGTAGATGTGAATCTACTCATAAACTTTCCTCCAGTTTCTTGAACACATGTGCTTCCCTATGTCCATACAAACTCTTATTATCACTTTATATTATGTTTTGAAATAACATAAAATACAGCATTAAATGTACTCTTTTATAAAATTGTTTGAGCATTTTTAAATTCCTTACATTTTCAAAGCAATTAGTTTCTAGAAAAAAGTCTTCGATTTTGATTTTGCTTAAATTATACTGAGTCTGTACATAAAACTGGAAACCATTGAGATTTGTCAGTATTGAGCTTTCTAACCTAACTTACCTAACTCATGACTATGGATCTTATGTTTGTATGTATTCTCTTATATGGTGATATCTTAGTCATGATGAACATTGTGACTCGACCTTGTTAAAATGTGAGTTTTCTTCTACTCATGAATAGTGTTGAACTTGGTGTGCCATTCCATAAAGTGACTTACATCAGCTTGACTGACTCCGTGTTGTTTTGTTTTGTTTTTATAAGATTCACTGGGGCAAAACCAGAGTGTCCTTTAGTCTGGAATTAGAGCTGTCTGCTGTCACCCTTGGGAGGAGCCTGTCTCTTGTTTAGGGATTTACAGCTTCTGTGCAGTCAGTTTATCTGGAATGCAAATGATTACCAGTTCCTGGGGGGCTCTGAGAATCCTTTAGTCCACTTCTTTCCCTAGTTCATTCTCTCCATGGAGGTGAGAGTGAGATGTCAGCTTGATTGGCCTTGCGAACCACCCAGGGAACCAGTACAGCACACTTCTTGGTGTGTCTGTTGGCTTATGGAGCCATGGCCATGGAGTCTACATCTGTTCTTTTGTCCCTTCTTCTCTTTGACTATTCTGCTTCTTGCCCATCATGAGCTCGGGAGCTTTGCTCCAGGACACACTTTTGCCGTGAAGTTCTTGCTTTGGAACCAGTATGATGGACTTGATCCCAGCACATTATGAAGCAAATTCAACCTTCCAGAAGTGAAGGGTGACAGGCGCTGTGTCCACAGTGTGAAAGCTGACTAGTACAGAAAGTCAGTCGGTATGGATAAGCAGCATCATTGATTTTTCTGTACCTGACTGTATAGTTTAGAAGGCCCTGGAACTGATTTGGGGGAGGAGTTTTGAAAAGTCTGGAAATGTAGCTTACAGAAACCTTGGAATCCTCTAAGCAAAACCCACAGATTACTGTGGTCAGAGTTCAGAAGAACGCAGAAAAAATGCAGTTAAGAAGAATATTGGTGTGAATGCAGATAATAAGGGCCATGCACAAGAGATTTATGTTGGGAACCATAACTCCAGGGATGTTGGAAGACAAGCCATATGCATTGCACTCTGGAAGAAAATTTTCCTTCATTTTGCCCCTGTTATAAGACTTTGCAGAGGAGTAAGATTGAGGGAGGCAGACTAATTAATCTGCTGTTGGAAATTTCAAGACAGCCTATTATTCAGCTTTCATATCTGACACAGGTATTGCTGCCAGCTTTTATCTAGTTTTATACTTAGAATCAAGGACACCAGGCAACAACAAAAGAAAAAAGAGAAATGTTTAAATTTTGGCTCAAAACACACTGCATGGAAAGTTAGAGCCAAGAGATTTGTGACTGCTAAAGACATTAATGTGACACAAAAGAAACCAAGCACTTTGTAGAAGGTAAAGAAAAAACATGTCTGGATGGTATCCCAGGAATCAGAAAGACCCCGCCTACTGCTGGCTCAAGGAGCCAAAAAGGGAGGAGTCCCTGGGCCCCGTGCTTCAAAGGACCTCCTAAAGAACTGGCTCCCCAAAACTTACCTCATTGTGACTAGCCATCCAGAAAACACTACTGCCATGGTTCAAGGGGGTTAGGCCACTGCTCCTACTGACAGGAGAACTTAGTATGATCTGTGTAGTGCTGGTTTTGCAAGGATGCATGATGCACAAGTATTGGGGTCAGCAAGGTTTCCTCTCAAATTTCAGAGGTGGAGCTGGGAGGTCCAGCATATAGTCCTTTGGTGAGATTTTAGTGAGGCTATGAGAATTAAACCAAGGATGAAGAGGGGATCCCAGGGATTTGGGGGTGACAGGGAGATGGGAAGCTTCAGGTCTTGCATGGAACCAGCCCAAGAAGGAGATCTAGAGATCTAGATCTATGACCTTGCTAAGCAAGGCCATAAAGGTGTGGCATTTTAAGCCCTTTCAAATTTATACTTTATCACTGTTTGCCCCAGATGCTTGATGCAGAGCTAGCAAGAATCTGTGCATGACTTAATGTTTACCCTACAGGATTTCAGTCTAATTTTAACCAATATTTTTGAATCCCCTGTTCTTTCCTTTTGGAAATGGGAATGTTCACCCCATGGCACAGCACTTTGGTGTTGTGTAATTTATTTTCGGTTTATAAATGGATTCACAGGTAAGTGCTTGCCTCAAATTGGATGAGACCCAAAATGGATGAGCTTGGACTTTTGAAAAATGCTCAAACTGTCAAAACTTTGGGAAAGGGATTGCTTTATTTCTCATTGTCCATGACATTGTGTTGTATCATATTAGTTTAAATTCTGAATTTACTATTGCCTTTACTTGGAGATTTCATGTTTTAAGGAGATGTGTTTGGGATGGACTTGACCAGTGATGGTCAAGATGTGGCAGATATTGTGGAGTGTCAACTTGACTGTATTTAAGATTTATCCAAGGCCTTGGTGGTGCATGCTTCTATTTGGAGCCAATCCCAAACTTTCAGCCAAACCTCTCCTCTTTAAACTGTGGGTGTTCACTATAGTGTCTCAGTGATAGGCAGTTTAAGAGAGTCCCAGTGAGTTACGTTGTATGTCTTACCAGCTCTGTGAGATTAACGGGCTCTATGGGTGTCCTGGTTTGTGTCTGAACATCTCCCCCAAAGCCTGTTGAAGTCATGGGGCAGGCTTCTATAATTTGTGATTGATTCATGGTCCAATGCTGGGATAATGGGTGTAAGTGCTACACCCACCCTAGGATGGGTAGTCTGTGTACAATATAAGGGACAAACCGGGTCTTCTGTCTGAGCTCCTCCCTTTTGCCCTTGTTGCTTTTTCTGTCTTCTGCCACCATAAATGGTTGCCCTCTGCCATGTCACTCTGCCTCGGAGCCAGCTGATTATGGACTGAAACCTCCACAAACTGGGAGCTAAATAAATGTTTTCTCCTTTAACTTTGGGTGTCAGGTATTTTCTCCCAGCAATGAGAGAAAAGTAAACAAGACAATGGATTTTGGTTTCCTTTCCATGTACTGTGGTATGAGCACTGTCCTTAGCCTAATTGTAATTTCCTCAATGACTTCTTTTCTGCTAAGAATTGCAACACTCTTTTGCTTGTTGCCTAATTTATAAATATAGTAGTCACTTCATATGTTCTGCCTAGTTTTCTAATAGTCTTCTATAGGAGTGAAATTCCCACAGTAGTTGATTTCTCATAGAATTAATGATTCTGTATCAATTTGACATATACCATGAACCCCAATGAGATATTACTGTTTTATACTTCATTATAAGATTGAGAAATTGAACTATTTTTACAGGCTTCCTCTTTAAAGAATTTTTTGGTACAGTCAGATAGTGTTCACGCTATCATTACGTTTGCAGTGTGTAATGATTACATGTATCGTGTGGAGCTGGAGCATGTGTCACCTCTTCAGTCTCCTTCTGTGTGATCCCCTACTCTCCCCAACTCCTTTCACCTCTGGGACACCTTCTCATTAGCCCTCAAGCTGAAGTATCACATGGCTTCTCTTACAGGAGAAACCCAAGGTGTATGTCAATATATATTAGTGGTACCTTGGTTCACGAACTTAATTCTTTCCATAATTCTGATTGCAAATCAAATTGGATGAGACCCAAATCAATTCAGTGGTTAGGGTCACTGTTGACCTTATGGGGAAACTTGATTTTGTTCTCATCTGATTTGGTTTGTGACCAGAATCATGAAGAGCACTAAATTCTTTAACTGAGGCACCACTGTGGGTGTAAAGCACAAAATTGAAGCTAGATAAGTAGGAATTAAGGAACTGTTTTCCAGGTGGGTGGAGGAGAGGGAGACAAGAAAAGGGGATAAAAACAATTGAAAGGAAAAAATGGTGAAAAATTCATTTCTTATGAGAAAGGATATGATTAGAAATTTCACCTACAATAGATGTAGAGCTGCTGGTCTAGAATTTCACCCCTGGATAATAGTTTGACTATTTATGTATTTTTGCTCTTTGATGCCAAGTGAATTAAAAGTGAACATGAAACTTTCACATATTTATTGTTCTTAATTCATAATTCATATTTATTGTTCTTAATTCTTCTTAATTGCCTACCCCTAGGCTGACTTAGATTTTTATAACATACGCATTACAAGTGGTGCTTGTAATCAGGTTGTAGATGTCAAACACAGACAAGTTGAACTCCAAGCATTCTTTCAGAGAGCAGTGGCAGAAGTAAGTGTGAATCTGAGACTGAAGATATCAGGACATCGTGAATTCATCAGCACAGAGACGGCAGGGGACACTTCTCTTCATGCTGCTGACGCCTTAAGAGGAAATGTCGCACTAGGCAGGCGGCTGTGAAGGCAGGCAGCCGCAGAGCCTGCCCTGGGCCTGCCCTCCACTCCGCACCCTGCAGTCCAGCATCGCTGGCAACAGCAAGGGCAGGGTTTTTCTTTCCAAGCTCAAAGCTCTCGAGATCTATAAGGATCACACAGTGAGAGCCCAGTGATTGTTCTGGATTATTTCCTACATTTATGCTCAAAATATTACTCAATATTGTTCTGGAAATACCTGAATGTCAGTTCTCTCCGCAGCTCCCCTTTTCTCTCTAGTGATGATGCACCATGTGTGATAGTACAGAGGTTAACAGTACACAGCTGTACCTGGTAATGCGGGCTCACTGTTGCTCTATGGGAGGGCCTGATATTTTTCCATCTTTTCCAATATTAGAAACCTTACTTCGATGAGCTTTCTCATCCACTTCTCCTTGTAAAACATCCCAGGGTTACTCTTAATCACATAACTTAGAAGTGCATATCCTGGCTATGGAGTATAAACAACTTACTCTCAGTTGCCGGATTTCTCCCCAAAATGCCAGTCAACACCCAGGCTTATACCGGTAGTGTCTGAAGCTCTCTGTGGTGCTAAATCCTACCTGCATATTTTCAGGTGCTCTGAAGGTATGGACAAGTGCCTGGGCATGGAGAAGGAGTGTTAGGCTGCGTGATGCCTGGATAAAGAACACCAGAGTGAGGGGAAACGCACTGCTCAGTGAGAAGACGGTCAGTTTCACAGAGAGAAAAGACGAGGGAAGGAAACGTTTTGTGATTAAGAAGGTTCAGTGGGTGCCGGTCACCAAGCAGAGGACTCAAGATAGACGTGCTGTGTAAGATGACTCACAGGTTGAGTCTTTTTATCCCAAATGCTGAGGACTTTCCGGAAGTCCTTTGGATTTCGTATTTTCAGACTTAAATATTTGCATATGAGTAAGGAGCTATGTTTGGGGATGACACCCACATCTAAACACAATACCTATTTACAATTCACAGACACTCTACACATGTGTCCTGAATGTCCTTTCATAGTTTTAGTATTCCTGTATCATGATCGTTGTGTGTTACATCAGGTTGGCATCATGTTGGCACTTAAAATGTTTTGCACTTTGGAGCCTTCTGGATTGCAGACCTTCCTGCCAGGGCACTAACCTGTGTGGTGCTTGAATAGATAGAGAATCCTGCATGGGCACTGGCTGTTGTATTTCCTCGTCACCCCCTGTAAACCCAGCAGGAGTGCTCCAGGCATCCTGAGATTTCCAGAGTTAACCAACTGCCTTCATAGTTCTTTTCTCAATTTGACAGGGGAGAATATTTTAGAAATAAAATGAGAAGAAAATCTGGTTTGATTACGAAGCCGTCAGCCAGTGTATATGCAGCACTTGAAACATTAACCCTTCGTGTTGAGAATCCCCCTGCTTAGGGCATGATTCATTTGGGAAAACAAATAGTACATGATCTTCCTACACTAATTATGTGAGTTCTCACTCTAATTACCATAAAATTATAAGTTACAGTAATTTTCAGGACTCCACCAGGGAAAACGAACTTACTTTGAATTATAATGGCAAATTAAATGGCATCCTAATGGAAACATGAAGTGGCGTAGGCGATTTGAGTTACTGTTATATGTACCATGTCCCTAAAGGCATCCTTTCATTTACTGATATGGTACATGCCATGTGGTCATGCTTGTGTGTACACTCGCTCCCACCTGGGGTAGACCAGATGCTCAGGTTCTGAGATCCACGGAGGTCACAGTCAGTCAGGGTGTAGGCCTTGCAAGGACGCTTCCACCCAAGGCAGCAGTGAGAGACGCATGGCTCTTCGCCAGGCAGTGTCCGTAGCAGCCACTGCCATTGCTGCCACTGTGGCTTCTGCCACGCCTTAGTGGGAGGATCCCTCGTCACCCTCCCCCAGACCTACTCATGACAGTGCTTACTTGTGAGCAGTGTGGGCTGCATGGGGGTGACTGCCCTACGGGCTTTCAGTTTAATTAGCGAGTCTGGCTGAGAGTGTACGTGTCTTCTCGAGGGCAGGCAGCTGATGACGGACCAGCACTGTTTGTCACCAGTGGCCACAGTAGAGCTCAGGTAGATGAGCTGTGACACCATGGGGCTAAGAGATGAGATGATGTCTCCACAGAGGCCTGTGAGATGCCAGAGGAAAATTCGTCCCAAAACTGGCTACACAGCAGGCTTCTCACTAACCATAACCTAAACCCCACTGTTCCTGTCCCCTCTGCAGGCATGCTCTGCCCCTCTGTGACAAGCCTTGGCTGCCGCACCCCTTGTCCGACACATCCGGCCGCAATTCCCTCACCATCTTCCTCCTTGTGCAAATACCCAGGTTCTGGATGCCTCCTGGACCTCTGCTCCCCAAGAACAACTGGTCAGGCCATTTCCCTGCTGCACACCTCTTTTGTCTCCTACTCTCTCTTCCTGTGTGCACCATGACATTTGGGGGAGGTTGGAGCCCACTGCAGAGGTCTCTGATCACCAGCACCAGCACAGGTCAGGAGAAGCCTGCTGTAGGCGAGGTGCGTGACTTCAGAGCAAGGGGAGACACAGCGCTCAAAGAACAGTGTCTCACTATGCCGATTCCTGGACATGTCACTTCTCTTGAGTTTTACATCCCTTGTGGACAAAATGGGGCTGAGAGTCCCACGACACAGAGCTGTTAGGGAAATTACCTTTTTCTTACAGCCTACAGTAAGTCAAGGAGCCAGCCTAATGATCAAGAAACTCTTTGTAAGAATCATCACGAAGCTCCCCCAAAAGAAGTTGGGTTGCCAAAAATGTTCCTCTATAAAGAAATCCCAGGCACCACTGGAGTGGCCACTGTCCCTAAGCTCTCTCCAGGCGATAGGGCTCTGCTGCATGGAAACTCTTCCTCCTCCACACCTTCCTCTCTATCGTGAGCAGCAGTGTGACCGTGAGTGTTAAAGTATGTCATGTTTACTGCCTCACAAATGCACTGTTACCAGACGCTATGTTCAAATCATGTGAGTCACTTGTTAAGTAATCCTGGGGGAGTTGGAGGTGCAGACATTCATAAGTCCAAGGTGACACTGCCGAAGACAAACAGCACATTGAGTCCTGTTGCCCTATGAATCCTGACATCATTCATCCCCTTCCTCTAGGTTTCTCCTAACCCACAGAATTGTTTTTCTTCCTATGAGAAATAGGGCTGTGCCAACACGGGGATGATTATTGATCTGATCAACTGCGTAGAAGGGCACAGCAGCCACACTCAGACCTCCTCAAGTGGGGGCTACAGCTTCAGAAGTAAGGTTGCAGTCAAAAGTATTTGGGTCTCTTGTGTCAGCTCCCTGCAGCTAATTGTAGCTGCGCAAAGGAATGTGAGAGTGTCTTTCCTGGGTAAAGGTTTTAAGGCCACCTTTTTTAAATCCCCTTTCCTTTCCTCCCCTTCTATCCTCTCATCTCCTCTCCCTCCCCCTTCTCTTCTACCTGCAGTGGAGTAGCACATGATGGGATGAGACCCTAGGAAATGAAGGCAGTGCCTTAAGGAAAGACTTCGGGTCGTGGGTCACTAGATAACAAAAGCCGTCTACCACCAGGGTCTCTGTACACTGTGGTGCACTGGTGTCTAAACAAGAGAATCAGTCTCTGTTGGCCTGTCAATCTGGTCTGAGTTTATTTTGATATCAGCGACTATTTTCCTAACTGACTTCCACCTGAACAAGGCTGCCTAAGCTGACATGGACAAAATAAAGGGCAGCACCTCTCTGCTTATGAGTTCTGGGCGCATGGTGCCTGGATGCCCTATGACTTGAGAAGGCTGATGCATCGCACAGTATTATTTGAGGCCCAAATAATATCTGAGATTCAGTGCCAACATCAATGGATCTTATTCTACTTTCAAACCAACGTGAGACATGAAGCTATGGCTCTGTTAGATCCTAATTGCATTATATTTTGTTTGCAAAAGAAATGTTACCTGCTAGACTGAGGCCTGTAAGAGGGAGAATAAAACCCAAGTTCAGTCCCTGGTTTCTGCATGTTCAAGCCATTAAATACTAAAATGTTAGAGAATTTCAGCTTCACTTCTTTTGTTTGTGAAATACCAAGCAAGGACGTATGTCCTTATCATCTAGGGAACTGAACTATGGAGAAATGAGCACATGCGCTGTATTCTACATAATATTTTCAGAGTTTGTACTACTATTAACTATAATTACTAGTACAAATCTCTGAGTTACAGTCACTTGAAGCCATGAGATAGAGGAAGTTAGGCAGGAAGGGAACAGCTCCTGAATAGTTAACATGAAGTAAACTAAAAGTCAGACCATGAGCTAACATACCGGAAGGCCCTAGTAATTAACTTAAGCAAACTGACTATTGGTGCCTAACTGAATGTAAGGGACAAAGAACAGTTCCCTAAACTAATGGGTGAGACTTTGGAGAAAGTGAAATGCAGAGGAAGGAGCTGCATTGCAGATGTCAAAGGATTACCTGCAACCAGGAGTACCACTGCATTCGGTAACATTTATCTACTCCCAAAACTGCATAAAAGGCCAGTGGATTTAAACATCTATGTGCCTGCCTTCCAGAACCCCTCCCCCGCTAGCAGGGAGGCTTTCCTTTCACTCTAATAAACAAGCATCTGGTCATTTCCCACCACTTGGCATGTGCTGTTCTGTCAACTTCAGTCTTAGTTGTCCCCAAACAAGGACCCACATCAATCCCGGGAGGGAGCAGTTTGCAATCTAACCAATATGCAAGCGGACGTAAGCATGTGCACATACTAGACGTCAGGGAAGCTGTAGCACCTGCGAGCTCACATCCTAACATACACATGACTACCTTGTATTAGCATACTGGTTTCACAGTAATTGCTCAGGCCTAAAAAGAGGTTTACATTTTACCTTATCCTTCTCCTTAGACCTTTTAGATTTGTTCTAGAGCAATAGGGTACATTTTTAAATGTTTTAATTTTTTTTGTTTCTTTGGGAATCATTATGGGGTCATCCTCATACCAATCATCACAAGATCATTGTGCAGAGCCAGGGTGAGAAAGGAGGCAGGAAGACAGAGAACATTAATCTGAGGGAGATCCAGTCTCGGGTCACAAGCATGAGATTCCTCTCCATGCTGACTGACTATTCGGGGAGCTGTGTGACCGTGAGTCAGTTAGACAGAGGTGCACCACCCATCCTTCATAGAGTCCGATTGTTTTGCCAGGCTTTTAAACATTGAGACGTTTAGACTAGTGACAGTCCCAAAGCATCAAACAGAGAACACATTCATATGCTTTTTTTCTGTGGAATTCTGGGAACAGACCGAAGGTCACAGTCATTCTGATAGAGAACAAATCAGCTTTATAGCTCAGGACCCCTCAGAAGAGGGAGGCCTGAGAAACCATTGGACACCTCGCCAGCATTCTGCATTATAGTGCTATATCATCAATAGGTAATTTTAGGACTTTATATAGACTGCAACCCTGTTACACTATGAATTTTTCTTTCACCCACAGTGTAAAATCCAGGCACCATGAGACATCTGGATTTTGTAAAATTTGCACCAAAGATAACCAGCATGACCCAGTATAGGTTCTAGATTCCTCTCAAATCTCAGGAATGAGGAGGCCTTTGGTGAAGGCTAAGGTTATCATAGAATTATGAGCTCAATGTCCCTTTCTGCTTAGTTTTCTAAAGCATCTATTCAGAAACAGACTGAAAACAGAACAATAAAATGGACAGAAAAGATAACGTGAAGTTCCTTCTTTCTTAATATTTCCCCCAGCTCCAATATTCTATGTCAGAAGTAAGGACGCTTCCAAATCATACTACCACATATGGCTTAAAACAAACCCACTGGGTTTATCTGTGCCTCCCTTCCAGCATCAGTGAGGCGTCCACTGTCTGAAAAACCTTGCACTTTCCCTTACACCCCCAAGAAATCAGAGATAAACTGCAGATCTAATTTTCTCAAAGTCTTAGTCTTGCTTGTATCACTTATAAAATTATAACTACAATGTTCTCCCTGTAGTGTACTAAGTTAGATTCCTAAGTAAACATTATTTAAGAAATACAAAGTTTGTGTAGCCTATGTCATTGTTGAGATATAGATAATCTATATGTAGGTCTATCTATCTATACATACACGTGACGCACGTCAGTGGAATCGTGTCTATGAGGGTGTCTGTCACTTGGAGCCGTGGTGTCAGTATCTGCAGCACCAGGCGGTTCTTTCCCTCACCGAAAGCCTCGGTGTTTCCGCAGGTAGCTTGGCCAACTTTCCATCCACGTTCCAAAGTTTTTAAACTGCGGGTTAAATCTTGCGCTCTGAAATGACAGCTCTTCCCATGGTGGCAAAGCCCTCTCAGCGGAAATGATTTTCCTGAAGACTCATCTCAGAAAATGCCATCATTTTCTCCCAGGCTTGCCATTTCCCGTCCCCTGCGTGTGTACTTTCCTTTGATGGAAAAGTTCCCCTCTGTGGCACCGCCTTGGAGATTGAGACGTTCAGAGCCTGAGCAATTGTTTCTCAAAAAATACTCAAAGCGCATCTTAAAATGATGGAAGGTCTGTGTTTCTACCATCTCCGGATCCGACAGCGAGACAGCCCGGGGTTCAGGGGCTCGGGAGCTTTCATCCCCAGAGCAGCTGCTGTCGGCTGTGCTCGTGGGGCTGCGGATGGACGCAGCTCTGTCAGCAGCTGTCACGGCCTGTGACTAATGAGCACAAAGGCCTGGTGGCACCTGCACAGGGACAGATCAAACCTGCTAGCGTTTGGAGCGCTCTGCTTGGCGGCTTAGGTGCTCTCCTGGTCCCTTCCCCGGAACCGCGGGCCTGACTCGCAGTCCCGGAGCAGAGGTGTTTACCTCTAGGAAGAGCAGAAGCAGCTGGATGGTGAGGAGGAGCGCTGCGCGGGCGGGCGGAAGGAGCCCGCTCCCCAGGCGGGGCTCCCGAGATGGGCCCTGGGAGGGCGCGGGGTGGAGCACACCGCATGCGGCTTTTCCTCTTCCAGCCCGGAGCGAGATTTGCACAAGGCAGCTAGAGGGTATCTTTTAGCTCTCAAACCAAAGTTACTGTGTTTTGTTGTTTGTTTGTTTGTTTGTTTGTTTTCTTGCCTCCAAAGTTCTTAAGAGAATCTGAATCTCTGCATTCCCCACACTAACTAGAAAACTTTCTCCACCATATCAAGGCTTAAATTATATTGTATTGAACTGTTGTATTATTGAAGAGCGACAAGACCAAGTCTGCAATGTGGGATTTCAGCGAGATAACGAGCAAACTCAAAATACCCCGAAGTCAAGCCACTGTTTCGAAGTCTCCCTTTCTTTTATCTACAGTTTTAACAAGACTGGCATCGTTTTTAAAGTGGTAGCCAAACACACACACACACACACACACACACACACACACACACACATTTCTCTGTACAGAGGAAAGACTGTGGTGAGTAACAAAGCTTTGAGTTGTGTTGAGGGGAGTACAAGAGGGCACACCTGATGCTAAATGAGCAACAAAGAAAGAACAGAAATACTGTGACACAAACTTGGGCTAGAGTTACTCCACAGCCATCTTAAAGCACTTATTCAGAAAAATACAAGATTGCACTCTTGCTTTAGATAATCTGCTGTATTAACTGTCGATGGGTCTTAAAATGCCAACATAGGAAATGGTAAAATCTAGATGCAATGAAGGTAATGTTTGTCTACAGAAGGAATGGAAAGAAGCCCCGAGGATAGGATTGGTAGGTTTGTAGAATTTAAACCTCTGTGTCATGAATCAACATGCAAAAATGAAACCAGCCACATGCACTGGAGGCCCAGCCTTGCCACGGTAGAACCGGAACTGGTGCACTGTGGACAGCACCGGGTGTGAAGTTATTTCCTACCCAGGGTGGCTCGGGTCCCCTCCAGCTTCTCTTTGTATGGATCACGTTACTGGGAAGATGTCTGAGCACGTGGTATGTGTGAGATTGTGTATTGGCTTTCTCTTGGGTAAACATTGAATATTTAAGTTTCTGCTTCATTACACAGGTGACATGTAACTATTACCACACTCGAGGCTTGTTTCAACGTGCTGTACAAGTATGAGGTCGCACAGGGCTGCACAGAGGCCCCATTCCCCCTGTGGCTGTGGAGCTGTTTTGCTATCAGTCACCATTCTTTTCTTAAATTTTACTTTAAACAGAATAAAACCAAACCAAGCCAAACAGAACAGAACAATGAAAGCAATATAAGACTTCAAAACCAGACAACAGGAAACTAACAATGGCTACCATAATGTCTCTCGTTTTCTTCAAAATAGCTGTCCATACCTTCACATATAATAAAATGAAACAATACAAAACGGGACAAAACCAGGCCTCCAACGGTGTGCACTTCCTGGTGGTGAGTGCCGTTTTCCTGATTCTCAGTGCTTGCACTTGCTGCTCAGGGTTCCTAGGAATCCATACAAGTTCTATTGGAGAGTTTCAGTTCAAGTATTGTACACTTTTTCCTTGATTTCTGTTTCTAAATATTGATATTCACATACAAAGATATACATACACATAATTTGATTTTTTGTTCAATTATTTTGTTCTAAGACCTAGAAGTCAACTCATAAGAAATGTCCATTTTGTGTCCTCTTGCTGTCAAAAAATAGTTCAAGGGCCGGGGATTTAGCTCAGCCGCACAAGGGCCTGCCCGACAAGTAGGAGGGCGTTAGTTTGATCCCTGGAAACAAACAAACAAAAAAAAGAATTCAAGATTCAACAGACAATGGGCTCTTATGCATGCAAGCTCCTCCTGTTTGCAGACCAAAAGAAATGCATCTGTTTAAATTATGTGATTTATGTGTTGTTCATGACCAAGTTTCAGAAGAAATTAGCTATAAATCTGTTATTTGACCAATTGCCCCCCCTCTAGGAATTGCGTGTGTGTGTGACAGAGAGAGAGAGAGAGAGAGAGAGAGAGAGAGCAGGATCTTAGAGGAATGATAAAATATTGATGATCTTTAATATTAATGCGGTGTATTTTCCCTGCAGAGCAGGGGCGCCAGCCGCGTGTGGGTCCCGCCTCCCGCCGCCCTCCCGCCTCTCTGCGCAGGCGCAGGCTCCCAGGGGCTTGCGCTCAGGGTGCTGCCGAAAAGCGCTCTGGAGATACACCTGCCTCCCGCGCTGAAGGACGGACGGGAGGAGGATGGATTCGTCCATCGTCTCACCAGAGAACTGCGCATTTTATCTGGATTTAGCGTCTGCAGAAGGAGAGTGCTGTCACTCAGCGTAGCGCCCACTGCGGTTTATTTATCATCCAGCGGAGCTGAGCTGCGACCCTCAGTGCCAGGCGCCTGCGCCCAGCCACCCCCCCCCGTCTGTTACCCACCGGCTTTGCTGTGAAAGCCACCGTCTCCCACTTCCACCCTGAGTAGTTCGCATGACTCCTTCTTTTTTATTCGGTACCATTTCAACAATTTTATTTTTTAAATATTTATTTGGCTTTATTGATTCATTTTTGTTTTGTTTTGGTCTGGTTTTTTGAGGCAAGTTCTCATTATGTGGTCCAGAATGGCCTCGAATTTATGAGCACCTCCTGCCTCAGCCTCCCGCATGCTGGGGTTGCCGGAGGGGAGTGAACTGTCACACCCAGTTCCCATTTCAATGCAGTAGAGACACTCACAGTTGCCCCGATTTGGATAAACACTGTTGCCGAAGCCAGGTGTGCCGTGCCAGCTGCAGTCCCAGCACCCGGGAGCCTGAGGCTGGTGGGCCAAGCATGGAGGAGCCGGAAGCCACGGTGCCACTTGAAAGGGGCAAATACAAAAGGCTGAGTAGCCCAGGATACCTCCCAATTCGACCCTCCTGCCTCAGCCTCTGGAGTCAGGGACCACTTCCTTGCAGTTCCACAACATCTGCCATGACTGCCCCTCACGCTGTAGGGATGCCCCTGGAACGTCCCTGGAGCAGTTAGCGGAGGGCCGTTCCCCTGCAGCTGCTGGTCGGGAGGTGCCGCTGTGGAGCTGGAGCCTCCCGGGGAGGGGCGAGGGGGAGGGATGCGTCTCAGTCTCCAGGACTGCAGAGTCCTTCTCATCCTTTCTTCCTCTCGTTCATCCCTTCCTTCCCTTTCTCCTTCCTTTATGTCTTTCTATCTTTCCCTCCTTTCCTTCCTTTGTCCCTCATTCCTTTCCTTCCTTTCTTTCTCCCTTCCTTCCTTTGCACAAACCAAAGTGACTGGGGCCCTGTCTTCACCTAAACTGTTCCGGGAGACAAGCAGTGCTCCTGCTGCTGGGCCAAAGGCAGAGTCTGGTGTTCAGCGTGTCCGCCTGCGGCCGGCCTGGGACTCTTGTCAGTGCCGCTCGCTGCTTATTCCCTCAGCTTGGCTCTGGCTTCGGGGTGGGGGAGGCACCCTCAGAGCCCCTGTGTCTAACTGCTTCGCTCCGCACGGTCCCTTTGGTTCAGATGGTCTTAGGGACTGTGTTGTTATCCATGCTGCTTAAAATATATCCAAATACATTGTACTGGGAATATATTCAAGGTACAAGGGTAGTTTTGCCAGGACAAAAGTTCTTTAACCTGATTCATGGCCCTACCTGGTACAGAGGACTCTTTAATATGCAAACACTGCTTCACACCTTGCTTAATGTAAATCTCACCAGGACCCCGGGCAAGGGTCCTGTTTACATAGGGGATGGTTGAAACTTGGAGGATCCCTTAGGGAGAGGGGCAGGAGACGCAGAGCCCACGAGGGCAGGATGCTAACCGTGCAGAACTGCAGAACGGAAGCCGATGAGCTGTCACATGGCTGAACAGGCTCCAATATTAGGCTGAGGAACTTATGGAATGCTGCGTGTGAAAGGAAAGCTAACACACTTTCCAGATACACTGTAAGGGTGACAGGCTGTGAAACTGCACACACTAGGTTAATGCTTACTAGGGAAGAGAAAAGCAAGGAGGGCAGAGAATGCCTAAGACCATATGGATCCCATAGCACATACAGGATAGGGTTTAAATATCTGCAAATTAGGTGGCGGAAACTCTGGCCCTGACCTCAAAGGAGGAGGATGTTGTGGACTGATCAGGCCCGCAACCTTCCCTATGAGAGATGCAAGCGGTGTGAGCTTAGGGCTCTAGGAGGATCAAGACCCTCTAGCAGAATTCGAGATTCTCTGGACTGAGATAAATACTGGTCCCTTGTATGTGTTTGGTTTTCAAACAAAGGAAGCACTGGGGACTGAGCAGGGCCTCAGGAGCTGTTCAAAGACTATCCCGGGTGGCAAATCGTGCTAACCAGGAGAACGGTCTTATCTCCAGACCGACCATGAGATGCCTACAGCTGCAGTCTTTATCTAGTCAGTTGGGCTTGGAGCCTGGGGTCCTCAGCGGTGGCTTTGTCTTGTCCTTTGATGCTTGTCATAGCGTCGCAGGCCACCACAGACCTCAGCCCGAAACAGGGACTCAGAGATTCACTTACCCTGAATCTGTTGCCCATCTCCAGACACGGGGCCTCGGCCTGGGACACTCACAAGTGAACGTGGAAAGCCAGTGAGGTCATTTTCAGTCCTGCTCCAAGTTGCTTCACGCTGGCTTCCATCAGGAGGAAGCATGCATCCTGTATCTGTGGGTTCCAGATGGAAGGGACGCAGCCACTGACCCCAACTGGACAGGATCCCGCCCAGCAAACCGCAGTGCACTCAGCACACCCTGGCTTCTCTCTATAAAGGCTAATTTATAAAGGTCCTCGGGAAATGTGAAATGGATTTTTAAAAAGCCAGCATGTATTAAAGTCACATTGTGGGTTTGCTTAGAAAAGCAAACTTCTGGGGCTCAGGTTGGAAGAGTCAGAAAGTCTAGACGGGACAGGAAGATTTGGGCTTTCAGCAAAGGCCCATGTGATATTGATGCGTTGGATCTGGAAACACAAACTGGGAATCACTGGGGGTGATTGTGGGAGCCAGCTGGACCCAGCTGTGCCGGTAACCACCCAGGGTGCCAGCCAGCATGGGAGGCAAGCATAAGTGCAGACTTCTTGGCTACAGTTCTGCCTCTACTGACAACGCCTGCCTCCTCGCTTCTTTCACTTGTAGGAAGTTTTCATGCATGTGAACTCTTTCCATGCTGCCAAGTCAGACCTCGGGGTACACCATGCCTTCCATTTGTTTTCCTTAACTTCAGAAAAGCCGAATTCATTGTAAACAATGTGAGTAGAAAATGCATTTGTTAAAGTTTACCTAGAGAATCACAGAGCAGTGGGGATGACCAAAGGAGGAAACTGCACTGGGATGATTTCAGCTCTCAGAGCCACCGCTGCAGCCTGACCTCAGCTCACCATGCAGGTCAGCATGGGTCCAGAGCCAGACCCCGGTGAGCCTGTCCATAAAACTGTCATCTTGTCCCAGCTGCCACCAGACCTGCACCACCCTCTGTGCACACCTCCTGCTTCCTGGAGTGGCTCACCTGCGTGCTGAAGTTAAGGGTACAGGAAAACCCAGTTCGCATCGGACAGGTCAGGTATCTGAGGATGCAGACATATGTGCTACTCGACCTTCCGTGGGATGTGGGTCCATATAAGTTTAGAGGAAAATTCCACAAACGGAGCATAGCTTCCTCCGTGAATATTCTTGTGTTCTGTTGTTTAGCAAATGAAGCCCAAAGCGAGTGTCCTAGACCCGTGGTCCGCAGTCTCTCACGGTGCTGGACAGCTCCTGGTCACAGTTGCTGTGCACTTGCTCTCAGAGGTGGGAGCCATGCAGCCTGAGGCTGGGCCAGGTGCAATGCCCCAGTGGGCTCCCTCAGGTGTGCCAGGTGATCGCAGCTGCCAGCTGAGGGCGCTAGCGCTGTGACCACAGGTGAGCACACTCATCACCTCTACAAGGCACAGGCTTTGCAAAGCAGGATGTCTGCTGGTGAGGAAAAGGCCAGTTCCACAAAGAGGGTGCCCAGCCATGAACAGGCAGAGCAGCAGCATCATGCTGAGAGCAGCGTGGAGAGTGAGGCTTCTGGAGAGTGAGGCCCTGTGGAACATGCAGTCTGCTACAGGGCTGCATGAAAGGAGAGGGCCAAGAAATCCTGGGAAGTAACTCCAGGAACAAAAACCCATCACACAGCATGCAGGCACACACACTGTTCACCAGCGTGGTAGATTCGGTGCACAGTCCTCCTGTTCTGACTTAAAAACCCAGATAATTATCACTACCGTCTACTCCCTGAGCCAGAAGTCAGATTCTGATAGAAGCAACAAAGAGGAATTTGACAGAATAAACGTCCTTTCAAGGTAAAATCTCTTAATGGGTTTGGAGGTCCCTCAAGGCCATCTATGACCGTATATGACAAATCTGCACTCATATTGCTCTACAGGGAGAACTTAAGCTCTTCTGCCATGGCTGGGGAAAGCTCACCTGCATCACTTCATTTGCCAGGCAATTAGACATAGAAAGCAACACAAGGCACCACACTAGAAAGGAAGCAGTGAAATTCTCTCTACTAACATCATGACTTCATTTATAGAAAACCTTAAAACTCTGCTGAAAACGGTAAGAACCAATACAAACACTCAGTAAAATCAGAGAATACAAAACCAACACAAAATAGCCACAGAAATACCTGATTGTAATTCAACAAGGAGGTGAAAGATTTGCCTATGGAAAGCTATAAAATGCTGATGAAAGCAGTTGAAAACAACAAATAAGCATAAGGTTACAATGCTTATAGCTTAGAAAAGTTAATTTTGTTAAAATAACTGCATTACTCAAAGCAATCTATAGATTTAGTGGAATCCTTATCAAAGTCCAATATCATTCTTTACAGAAACAGAAAAAGCAATCCTTAAATTAGTATAGAATAATAAAGACCAGGAATAGCAAAACAGTCTGGAGCAAAAATGGATAAAGGCAGAGGCTTTGACATTACAGTATATAACTTCAAAATATAGTACAAAGTTGTAATAATCAAAGCAGCATGGTTTTAACATAAGAACAGAAATATTGGCCAGTGCAGGCATTTACATTCAAATTGGTTTGTGACAGCTGCCCAAAACAATCAAGAGAAAACAGCCTATTT
This sequence comes from Dolichotis patagonum, assembly GCA_004027295.1. NCBI lineage: Eukaryota > Metazoa > Chordata > Mammalia > Rodentia > Caviidae > Dolichotis > Dolichotis patagonum. The sequence continues at coordinate 19,900 of PVJX010012201.1, forward strand.
GATCAACAGAACCAGAAAAACTAACTATCCACAGGCATAAGTATAAAATTAGACCTGAATACCATGCACAAAAGTCAACCCAAACTGGATTCAATGATTAAATATCAAATCTGAGACTACAAACTACCAGAAGAAAACACTAGGGAAAATTTGCTTGGCCGAAGAGCTTTCTAGATATGATTCCCAAACCACAGGCTGCAAAAATACATAGATGAGATTTCACCAAAATAAAAAGTTTCTGTGTAGAACAGGTGAAATAATCTATAGAATTGAAAAAAATCTTTGCAAGCCATAAACCTGATAAAGAATTAAATATATATGTATATATATATGTATATATATATATATGTATATATATATATATGTATATAAAACAACACAGTAGCAGAAACAAAGAAAATAAGAGGTAAAATGGGCAAAGATTTGAACAGAAATTTTTCAAAGAAAAATATATGAATGATCAAAATACATATCAAACAGTACTCAGATTCATTAATCCTCGGGAAAATGCAAATGTAAACTAAAATGAGATGTTCCCTTTCACTAGTTAGAATGGATTTTATATTTTAGTAAAATTGAAACGTAAGTGATGGTAAGGATGCAGCGAAAAAAGGACCTCCATACACAGCTGGTAGAAATGTAAACTATAATTTCTGTTATTAAAAGGAGTATGGAAATTTTGACAAACTAAAATTTGAACTACTGCATAATCCAACAACCCTATTTCTGGGAAAACTCCTAAAGGAAAGATACCAATAGGGTAGAGGAATATGTGCATTTCTATGCTTATTGCAACACTATTCACAATACCAAAAATATGGAACTAAACTTAATGTCCATCGCAGATGAGTAGAGAAAATGTAGTATATATACACAGTGGAATATCATTAAGCTTTTAAAAGAATGACACTTTTTCATTTGTAACAACACGAATGGATCTAGAAGACATTAAGCTAAATGAAATAAAGCAAGAACAGACATACCAATGCCCAGTGATTAAACTATGTATGTGAACTAACAAGGAAAATTTTAAATTCTCAAAACACAGAAGAGAACAACAGCTACCAGAGAAAGGAGGAGGTGAGGACTTCTGGCTAAGAAGAGCGGTTTTATGCAGAGAAAACAAGGAGGTTTTGAGCTATATTGCGCAGCAAGATTACTTCATCAGCAAAAATGTGTTGTATATCTCAAAATAACTGTGGGAATGAATTTCGGATGCCTTACTGCAAAAATATTAAGTGAAAGATGTTCTGCACAGATTTCCTTGATTTCACCATTCTGCATTGTGTACATGTATCTAAACATTGCATTGTGTTTTATGAATCTAATACGATCATAATTTTCAATTAAAAATAATAAAATGTTTGTAAAAGGCAAGAGGGAAGAGTTTGGGGTGGCGGGCTCGATGGGGAACTTCCCTCTCTGCTCACAGCCTGAGACTGTTCCTCCAGGTTTCCATGGTGATGCCCGCTCCCACTGTAATGCTTGCTTTCTTTTTGTCTTAAGCAATTTTCTGAAAATGGCTGTGCTGCAAACACAGGACCGTCGCCGGGAGGCCCGGCTGGCTGCAAGCAGGCATTTCAGTGGCTGTCCTCCCAGAGGAGACGGGTGCCATCAGGGACGCATTGTGTATGGGAGCTGATCTTTAAGGGTGGAAAATCTCATTCATGCTGTTAAGTTCATTTCCCAAATGTAAGGCTGTTTGGCCTGAGAAGGAAAATGGAGTCCAACAGCACCACCACAGGATCTCTGCTGACCTCCGGCCACGTGAGCCAGTGAGCGAGGCGTGACCCTCTCCGCTCTCAGCCGCATCTGCGAGGTGAGGGACAGCTGCGGAGTCCCCGAAACCCTCCGGTGGCTTCATAAGCACAGCTCTGCCCTGGCATTGCCACAGGCTGGACGAAGTCTAGACAACACGCGTGGTGGCAGACACCCAGGAAGCTTATTGACAAGGACCCACGGAGACCACTTAGAACTCACTCAAAGCCCTGGGGCTCCCCTGGATTTTAGGAAGTTGTTTCCAAACCCCAACAGTCTCAAATAGAGTGTTTGAGTTGGGTTTTTGTAAAATCCCTTGGTGCCATCTTGCAAATAATTGCAGACTGATACATTGAGCTGTACCAAATCAACTAAATTGAAGAGTGTAGGGACTGATTTAAATTTAAGAATATAGAAGTCGAGAATTAGTGTTTTGTTTAATGCTACATCACAATGTGTCATTGCTAAAAGACTACCAATTTTACACTAACAATTCAAAAATATGACTGTCAAGTTTCAGGAAATATTACAGAATGGAGTTAAGGAAAGAAAGGAAAATGAGCCCGGATACCCAGTGGTTAAGCTCTTAATTCGTCTGCCTTTAGAATGAAAGGTTCTTGGTGTCTTAAACTCCAGGAATAATCGCTGTTCTTCAGTGGAGAAAGAGGACAGAAATCATCATGACGAGCTAAGAGGATGGAGGAGTTTCTAACTGCTTGGCAAAATTTCACTCTACTTTTGCATATAGATTTGCCTTCTTACCTAATTCTGGAAAATGAAGAGGGCTTCAGCAAAAATGCTTTCCCCAGTCTTTTCCAATACCATTCTAGGATTCCAAGAAATGAGGGATCAGTTATCACGCCATCATCTGCTTTTTATATTATTTATGTTTTCTTGCTTTTGTGTCTTCTCTATTTACATGTCTTGGCAGAGTTTGGGCTTTAACATAAAAATATTTAATGTTATAAAGCCTCATGAGAGTAGAGCTTTCATTCTAATTAAAAACACTTTAAGGACATCTAAGGAATAACCATGCAAAGCATAACATAAATTGTTCATCTTGCCCTCTAGATAGGGTCTTATCCATTCTCATTCTCTGGATGTTATTTTAGGTTAACAATGAAATAGAAAGAAAGTCTGCTCAAATAAGATATCTATTTGGTTACAAACAACCAAGTCAACAAGTTATGATAATTAATTAAAATTTACTGAGTCACCATAACTAAAGCACTAGGTTAGCTTGTCAAATTGTTTCAAATGACATATTTAAAATAAGAATAAAAATTTTCCATGTCATATGTAAAATAGTTATTATCAACAATTATGTAAAACATTATTTAGAAGTCAGAAACCTGAATCAGGCTGGTGACTGCTAGTTGCGTGGAAAGACATCCCACATAGGAAGAGTCTGCAGACTGATGTGCAGGACGCTGAGTGAGAGACATGGTCAGGACACGGTACTCTGAGGCTCCAGCCGCTGCAGTGATGGTGGCAGAACAGCACAGCTGCCTGACATCCAGGTGACCTGGGAACACTTTTGTCACCAATCTCTGTGCTATGTTGCCCAAATTGTTTTCTCTCTGATGCTGGCTTAAGCATCAAAAATTCCTTCAATTTAGACTATCCTGGAAGAGCACTATTTTTCCTTAGATTCTAAAAGATAGTTTTGCTGGATATAAAAACAAGATAGGCCTCTTTTTTCTGGCCTGTAGATTTTCGGCTGAGAAATGTGCAGATTTTCTGATGGATTTGCCTTGTGAGTGTCTTGGGGTTGCTGTCTTGCTTCTTTCCACATTCTTTCCTTGTTCTGTTCTCTGAGCAACTTGAGGAGAGTGTGATACGGACAGGTTCTTTTCCGGTCAAGCCTGTGTGTGGCTCTGCACCCTACTGCACCTCAATGTCCAAAGCGATCAAATGATTGGGGAAATATTTCTGGTATTATTTGATTGAATAAACTTAGCGTGTCTTACATTTTGCAGCCTTCTTCCATACTCAGAATTCAAAATTTGATGTTTTAATCCTGTCCCAAAGTTCTTCGATATTTTGCTCACAACCTGCTGTTTTTCCCATTACAGAATGAACATGGTGGTCGCCCATCTCGTCTCTTCACTCTGCAGTCCTGCCCTCCACTTGCTCCGCTTGATCCGTGAGCTTCGTTCCAATGAGTTTGTAACTTGACTTACTGAGATTTTCATCTCTAAAATTTGGTGGTGTTACTAGGCACAAGTTCTACCTGTTCGTTACAATGCTTGCACATATACTGCATTGTCTTCTTTTATTTGACTATTTGAGGTCAATGAGCATTTTACAACTCAGTCACTTGAATTCTTTGCCTAGCAGGTCATCCATTTCAATATCTTTCCATTTAGTTCCTGACAGTTACAAACATATGCTGGAGTCATGTTGTTTTTCCATATTTTTGTGCTTTTATTTTGAGATTTGCATATCTGTGTAGGCAGATTATCTTTTCCTTTTTATGTGAGAGCCTTTTCCTATGACCAATTTTCTTTTGAGGGCGTGATCCTTGGTACTGTGCAGAGAAGGCAGGAAAGGTCAATAACATTGATGACACAAAGACAAAGTAGATATTGAAACACAGTAAAAAATAACTGAAACCAATGACTACCTTACTAGAACAGAAAGAAGCAAAAATAATACACAGTAATTGCAAGGTTAAAAGTTAATAAAGGTAAAAGAAATAATAATGAAGTAGTCACAATAAAAAATGGGACAGGAGAAAAATGCAGCAAGCAAGATTTTTATGAAATAAGGAAATGGTAAAGAAGAAGGGAAAACAATCAAAACAGTAAAATTACAGGCACCTGAGTTAGAACTTAATAGGCAGCAAGACAGGGATGCGCCCTCCAGCCAGTCAGTGCGGAAGGTGAGAGTGCAAAACTGTGCTGGCAGTGGATCTCCTGAGACCACAGCTAGACAGAAGGATGCAATGACCAGGCCCGCGTGTCCCCCGAGGGATGAATAACTTGTGAGTGTGCTGTGACTGGTACAGGAAAGTCCAGATGGGCATCAGTCACCCAGGTGGTGACCAGATATCCAGTCATACCCCCCTTATTGGCTCGGTATTAGCCAAGCAGCTATACTTAAATCTTTTAGGGTGATTGTAGCTTGGCACACAACGTGACTGAGCTGCACAAATTACCCTTGACAAAGGCTACAGAGGCAGTCCACTGCCAGACCCCTCCTGTCCCTCAAGAACTCTCTCTCAGTGCATCTCTTGTACTCCTAATCTCTGCTGTTTCTTGGAATTCATGCTTGGATTTTGGGGGGCACAAACTTGCCATAGCTAATAACAAGTTGGATGTATATTTCTCCATATCAGTAATAGATAAAAAGTCCACTTAAAGAATAAGATACAACTGGGGATTTAGCTCAGTGACTTAACCACTTACCTGGTGAAGCGTAAGGTAGTAAGTTCAATCTCCAGCACCAAAACAACAACAACAACAAAAAAGCCAAATATCTCCAAAAAATAAGATGCATAAGTAAAATTTCATAAAAGTAAAAGAAAAATGAAAAAAACGGGAAAAAAATGGTACCACGGTTCAGACTGGCAGCTTTCTCCCCAGGACCCTGCCCAGCGCTGGACTTCACCCATGTGAAGAAGCTGGAATGGGGCCTGGGCCTCTTGTGTTTCCTCTCTGCTCGCCCCTCCTGGGTTGGCTCAGTGGGAAAACTGACCCTGGTCCAATTTCCTGTGAGCACCGACACCCTCCACTGGCCTCCAGTACATGGGCCAGCTAGGCGCCCCACGAACCACAGAGGGCTTCTGCCTGTGCAATCCGAGCAGACTGTGTCTCTGCCCACACAGTCACTGCGGCAGAGTGACCCCAGGGACCCCAACTTCGACTGCTCTGAGCCTTAGAGCAGCTCAGTCCCAAACAATTAGCCTCCCCAAGAGATGGCGCACGGCTGCATCACTGAAGTATGGGTGGACACCTCTTCCAAAGCTGCCTGGCACGTGGAAGGAGTCTCAGGCCACATCCCCACAGGCTCAACTTGCAGTCACTACAGTTTTCTCCTGCAGGCCGCTGCTCCTCGCTTGGGCTGACAGGGTTTCCAACCAGCCTCGGGCTTGCAGAGCTGAGCCAATGTCACATTCTTAATCGAGTGTTTAGCGTTCTTTGTAAATATTCTGGGACTTTTTATGCTACTTTGATCTTATTTATGTCAAATTGCTAAATTTCTGATTTTTATATTGACATTAAAAAGAATCAGTGTAAGCAAAAATTAAGAAAATGGACCCATAATGCCTGTGTGGTTAGTCCCCACTCCTCTGTTTCTCCAGTGGACAATAAGCTATGTGCTGAAATGACTTATTTCCCTGTGGAAATTGTGGCACAGGTGATACATAAATTCTGAATTGGTTTGTCTTTCTTCAATGCTGCAAAACTGATTTCTACCAAAAGCAATATAATCCAGTTAACTATTCCAAAAGGATTTTTTTTAAAATTCAGAAGTGATTATCATTTGGCAAATCCCATGGCGTTCAGTCTCCTGGGTTCATAGAGGTCTTTTTCCATCTCTGAAACAAAAAGAATAATTTCAGAAGAAAAACAAAGCACTTTGATTGGTTTTGCAAAGGAGCTACCATGATCAGTTTGCAAAGTGCAAACTAAAATTCCTATGTGTCCCCGTTTGGATGTCAGTACATACCGCAGCCTTTTCCTCCACAAATCTTATCACCATGGAATTTTTAGAATAAAACACATGGATGACCACCAGCAAGATTGGTCTTGTGATAGCCATATTCTAATCATTTATTGAAACCCTAAGTGCCTGCAAACCAGGAGTTAAGCATAATTCATGAGAGGTTGTCTATTAAAGTTCTGGTCAGGTTGTGCTCCCAGTTTAGAAATATCTGTTGGCAGTGGAGTATCTATTGAAGTTCATGTTAAACTATACGCACTGACGTTTCTTCCACAACCCATATTTCTAAACTCCTTGTGAGCACAGAAGGGCAGGGAGCCCGCTCCTCTGGCAAAAGCCATGTGTCCTCAGTCCATCTTCCTGCCTCAAAGGAAAACAAACGCAATGCAGGAGATGAAGTTCGGCGAGAGATGAGCAGTCACCCAACTTTAATTTTCCCTCTGCTCCTAAGTGCTCAGCTGGGGCCTGAGGCGTGTTACGCATTCACACACATTTCAGTGCTGTGAGAGGCCAGCGGCGCAATTGATTTGGACCACATAGTAGCTGGAGATGGGCCATGCGTCTGATTTTCAATGTACCAGGACATGCAAAATTGAACACATTACTTTTGGGGATAATTGATTTTCATTCATTTTTAGCCATGGAAAAAAAAATGAACACTAAAATGGCAGCTTCCAATTGCAATCTGAGGAAGTGACAGAGAAAGCATGAATCAAAAATACACCCACCGCTCACATCCAGAAGACACCCGTGAACCAGCTCACACCCATGCCTTTACACACATACTCACTTATTTTAAGAAGCAAAGACGTCTTCACAGCTAGAGAATGAAACCTGTTAACTCCCACGCCGGGAGAAAAATAACAACTTTGCAGTGTGTTTGTCTCCAGGGCAGCCAGCTCTCTGGAGGGGCAGTTTCAGTGGATCCCACTCTGACCAGATGGGCTGGTAGGCAACTTGGTTAGAGCCAGTGTCAGGAAAGGACTTCCTAAGTAAAGCTGGGGTCTGGTGCCCACAGCTCAGGCCAGCCAAAGGGAAGCCTGCGCTTCCTTCTGTATCTTTCCCAAGGTGAGCACCGAGGCCCTGCTTTGAACAAGAACAGCAATTCCCATCCTGTACGGCTCAGCTCAGAGTGGCTGTGCCATTTCACGGTGTTTCCACAATTGAACAGCCTTGGCGGGGTATTGTTCTCTGCCAAGGCAGTTACGATTCACGATACACTCCTCACTGATCTGCACAGACATAATAATATGACAGTTCGGTAGGGCAAATGGGAGGGCGACTGATTCTAGGGTTATTTTCTTCCTATCTTTAGCTCTTCCTTTCCACCTCGAGGGGTTAATATACGGTCCAGAACAATTAGCACATTGTAAGGAGCAAGTTCCCTTCCCTGTTAAACAGAAGGTTCAGATTTCTTGGGAGCTGTGTGGACCAGAGCGGGGGCTGCGGGGAATCTGGGGTCTGTGCAGACATAGAAATCTTGCTCTTCCTTCAGGGCTGTGTGAAACTTATGAAACGTGGACAGTTATTTTGATGTAAAAATGAAGAATATCTAGCAAAGGAAACTTCAAAGGTAATCTGAGCTCATGTCTTCTCATTCCTAGAAGCTTTTTAATAGAAATAAATTCTTCTATTTTTGTTATGAGGCTAAATTTCACCCAAGTGTTTGTCACTGTTAATATGCTGGCAGCATGTAGCAATGCCAGCAGATAGTTTCGAAGTTGCATTTGATTTTGGTTTACATTTTCCTTCTGTATATTTTTAAGTATGGGTTAGGACTACAACAGCTTGGCATGGATTAAGAATTAATTCGCACTATTCATTCCAGGTGTATTGGTGCATGTCTAAAATTCCAGCATTTTGAGAGGCTGAGGCAGGGGGATCTCAATTTGAAGGCTAGAACGGGCAGTGTAACAGCCTTAGCATGACCCTCTCTCAAAGATTAAAGCTGCAAACAATGAGTGGGGGTTTCACTTAGTGTGAATATACTGGATTCATTCTCCAATCCCACAAAAAAAAAAAAAAAACAGAAAAAGAAAATAAGGGAGAGGTACACTGAATGATCGAGGTACACTGAATGATCAAAAGTAGATATTAATCACCAAATAATTGTCCATTTTGGCTAAATAAATTCATTGCTGGTAAGTCTGCTTTAGCAACACCATACACAAAATGTGTGAGATCGATGATCTGATTCTCTCAGGAAAGCTTTCTAGGAATATAGAGTGACCGGGAACCAGCGCTCATCTGGGGGAGATTTATCACTTCCCCTTCCTCCTGGGCTGGTATCTCACCACCCCTGAGTACCTGGGGCCAGAACTGTGTGCCAGGTCCCATATGTGCCACCCGCTGTTACTTATGCAGTAAAAGGGAACAAGGAGTTGAAGGCGGAAAGCTACACACAGATCCCTGTAAGCCCTTCAGGACAGAGAGCAAGAGACAGCACAGGAACCTGGCAACTACTGGCGCGATGAATGAGCAAGAAGTCTCTCGGTAGAGCAGTGTAAATTCATTCAGTGTTAGAGGCCAGGGCTCCACAGGGACATGGCAATGGTTATTTTCATGTCTGGGCTCTTTCTTGCTTAAAATCTTTAGGGTTCTTTGTCTTCATATATGTTTTGTTGGCTTGATTTGTTTTTAGTACTTTATATTTTATGTCTTTCTCTCTATCACAATGCAACATCTAGAAATGTCTAACACGTTGATAATTAGTTGCTATATAAATAGTGTTATTAATGAAATAATATCAGCATTTGTGAACAGAAACTGTCTGGAAAATTTAAAGCATATGGGCAAATCCACAAAGAATTATAATTCCTCATTAGTTTCTGGAATGGGTAGAACCTGCCAAAAGCAGAGAAATGACATTTCAGATTTAACTTTTAAAACAGAGTTTTAAAAGCTTTCAGGAGGGAATGTCACTGAAGCAAGCTCAAGAGAAAAGAGTTCTCCCTGCCCAACTTTAAATATCAAGGGACAAGCTGATGAATTGATCATGAAGTACTCACTATTGCCTATAGCATCTTGGGCTGGACTAGAGAACGTGAAGAGATCTCTTTTCCTAAGAAATGAGAAATTTTGGAGCTTGCAATGGACCTGGCCCACTGTGGTTCACTTTTGGTTGAGAGTCCACAAGGTGGTTATGGATTAGAAATTCCAGGCAGTTACGTGCTTTGGACATCAAAAGAGTCCTTTATGTGCTCTTCTCTGTCTCTGTCTCTCTCTTTCTGTGTCTCTGTCTTTCTGTGTGTCTCTCTCTCTCTGTCCTCTTTACCTTTCTTTCTTTCTTTCTTTCTTTCTTTCTTTCTTTCTTTCTTTCTTTCTCTCTCTCTCTCTCTCTTTCTTTCTTTCTTTCTTTCTTTCTTTCTTTCTTTCTTTCTTTCTTTCTTCTTTCCTTATCCATTAACATTCTCCTTAAATATATTTGAATTTTTACATTCTAAATTTTGCATTGCAAGCATGGAGCACATAGCAGTTAACTTCTACTTGGGGAACAGGTATGAGCACATAACTCACCTTGATCATTCCTTCATTTTACACCACTCTCTGGTAACTTCCTCTCCTCCAGATCCTCTTCTCCAACTCCAAAAAGTCTGCTTTCTTGTCTCCTTCCATCGCTTTAATATTGCACTTTATTTATGCATTTATATTTTGGGGTTCTCTTATAGAAAAAATCATGTGATATTTACTGTGTTTATCATATGTCACTTTGACTGATAGTTTCAAGCTTTATCCATTTTCCTGCAATGCCATAATTTCATTCTTCTTTATGGCTGAATAGTATTCAATTGAGCATGTACAACACATTTTCTTCATGCATTCATCTCTTGATGGGCGTCTAGGTTGATTCTATTGTTCAGCTAGTGTGAGCTGAGCCACTATAAACCTGGGTGTGTGTGCATCACTATAGTGTGATGTTTTTAACTCCTTCAGGGATGTACCTCAGAGAGCATCGCTGGGTCCAATGGGATTTCCAGTGTTAGTGTTTCCAGGCATCTCCATGCTGGTTTCCAGGGTTTGCACCAGTTTATATTCCCACCCACGGTACAGTAGGACTCCTTTCATTGCATTCCCCCCACCAACATTTGTTTTTATTTTGTGAGTTACTGGTGACAGGCGTTCTGACTGGGGTGAGATGAAATCTCAGAGCCTGGACTTGCATTTCCCTCAAGGCTAAGGATGCTGAACATTTTATTATGTACTTATTAGGCATTTGTATGTTTACTTTTGTTTGATGGGATTATTTGTTGCTGTGGATTAATGCTTAATAAATTGCTACCACTTTCTGTTTGGGATTCTGGAAGGGGACCAGCCATGGCCCAATTCAAAGGGTGAGGCAATATTTACAGACAGAGGACCTGAGGCTGCATCATGGCCGTGCTCCAGTCCCTGCACTGTCTCTCCATGTGTGAGACCGGCTGGCACATGCTGCCCTGGCTCTGGAAGGAGACCCAGAGGGAGGCAGGAACTGAGGATCGACGCAGGCCTGGGAGTTGCTGTAACACAGAGCCAGGAGATACTGACTGAGCAGCGTCAGACGCTGTCCAAGGTGACAAGGCTGCGCCGTCACTGTGAGCAGGAAGGGATGCCATGGAGGGAGCTGGCTTTGCATTGACTGTCAGGGACAGCGGACCGTGGGTCACTGTAGCAGTGGGAGAACTCGAGGAGCATCCAAAGGACCTCCAGGAAGACACCTTCAGTGGGTCAGGAGGGATCACTCCTTCCACTCCTGGAAGGGAGTCATCAAGCAGGCAGAGGAAGAGGAGAAGCCCACAAGGAATTATGTACTTATTAAACCTGAGTCTTCAGTTCAGCTATGTTTCCTAAAAATAGCAGGAAATAAATAACAGGTTTATAAATAAACCATAAATAACAGAATTACCCTCAAACTGTGAAAATAAAATTTTAATTTGCTAACCTGGAGTTTACAAGACTAAAGTGAATTCAGTTGTCAGGAAATCAGTATGGTTAGAACCTGGATGTGACAAATTTTAAGCCCATCACAGCAAAGTTAAGAAGGAACACCTTTTTTTGAGTAAGCAGCTATTCTCTAGGAACCACGGCTGGTGGGTTATAAGCAGCCATTTCCACCTTCAAAAACACTACAATCTAGTTATATGCAGAGTCTGCTAACGATCGCATACACACTTCAGGGAAAGAAAAGTAGTGTGATGTGTTTTCTAAAGATGGTGTGACCCTCACATGCAGGACTCAAGAGAGTATTGTGTGTCACAGAAAACCCACTACACTGCCGGCCCTTAGAGAAGAAACTAAACGTGTGTGCAGCCATCTCGGTGACCAAGGTCACCCCGGCAGCAGTTTGCTGTGCTAATACCTGCCTGGGAGCTGACGGCCACCACTTTGAGCACTTATAATTATAGTGGCCAAAGGTCACTTGTATCAATCTCATGATGTCTCAGTAAACTTAGTATTAAAATATTGATACGAGTTTTCTTTCCTGAAGTGTATATTCATTTTTAGTGGGATGACAGGGAGGGATGGAGAGAGGGAGAGACAGAGACAGAGATGAGTCGAGGAAAAAGTCTTAAGGTTAATGTCAAAAATCATCAGACACATAATTTCAATAGTCCTTAGCTGATAATTAAAAGTTGCAGGTCATAGAGCTCCTCTCACACCCCACTTCTACATTAGCATCCTTTAATGGTCAAAATACTTAGGTGGGGAAGAGATGACCTGTTGAAATGTGATTTAAATGGTAGATTTGGCATTCAGTGATTATGAAAATATCACTAAGTCACTTAAAACTGAGTTTTCTGTAAAATAAAATTATCACCACATATCTCAATACCAAACATTATGTTTGCCAAAGACTTTGTAGACTTGTATTTGTAGCCGTCATGAGATTATGGGTTCTTCATGTATACTGAGTTAATCTTAGTTTTAACCTTTTAACCAGAAAGATCACAATCATAGGGCAAAAACAAGCTTGATCTAAACACAGGCCTTTCAGTTATACTAAAGTTTTTATGTCAGACTCACCTCCTTCCCACTGCATCTCCTCCGTGCTGTCACTGGCCAGTTTTGCTTGAAATCTTAAATGCAAAATTCCCAAGATAAACAACTTAGGAGTTGTAAGTTAGGTGACCCTCTGAACAGCACTCTCCCGCTTAGTTCCACCCAGGAGTCATCCTTTTCTCAGGGGATCCAGGCTGTCCCCGTCCCACCCAGGAGCCATCCTAACCTCTGGAGCAGTAATGGAGCCCATGTGTGGAGCACTGAATTCCCGTGCCAGGTCCTAAGAAGACTGGAGTGCAGTGCTTAGCCTCGGAGCTGGATCATCCGGTCTGTGGACAGACACTGCCGGGACATCCCAGAGTGGTGTTTTCTAGCTTGTTAGCTTGTCCTGAATGTGATGCTGTAATAGAAAACTCCAGTTTCTAGCTGAACAAACCACACTGAGACTCTTTACTACCTCTGAAAGATAAAAGTCATTATCTATTGTCATGAAATTAATAATAAATAATCATGATGAAATACTTACTTGTAAATCTAAATTCCTGATATATATGCATATATATATACATATATATATGCATATATATACATATATATATACATATATATATATATCCACTTTTACTAAAGACAATTAGTAAGCATTCAGTTATTTCCTTTCCCTCTCAGAGATGCCATGAAAGTTGAATAAGACATGTTCCAAGCTGATGCCTAGACAGCTATCCAGCCACCAGGAGCAGAATTCAAGGCCAAGATTCATGTCCCTTACAAAATAGACTTTCCTAAGATTATATTGTATCCTTATATGAATACAGAACATATTTAATTAGTTAAACAGAACCAGCTCTCATGAAATTCTAACAACTTCACATTCAAAATAGCTGTTAGAGAAATTTGACAACCCTTCCTGAGTATAAGACGGAGCTGAAGTTCACCTTTAAATGCTCATGTAGAACAAGATCTTTGACTACAATTAATAGTTAAGAAATGTGAGGCACTTGACTAGATCAGAAGAATTGAAAAACAAAATATGCAATCTGCCAAGGATTGGAAAACGCTACTTTTCCCAGGGAAAAATCATAGTACTCAATCAACTTTACTGGTCATTGATGATATTGCCAAGGCAGAATTTTAGACTGATTTGAAGTAGGTTTTGGGGGTGTTTGGGCTGAGCTCTTGAACCACTCCTCTCCAGTCAGTAAACCATACAAGGCCTGGACAGTGTCTTCTCCGTCCCCTGACCTCTGTCTCTGTATTCTGCTATAAATTCCACAAACGTTACAGAATTAAGTTCAAGAGGCACCTTTATAGACATTGGAGATACAGCCTGAATTCAAACAAGAAAGATAACTAAGAAGATCTCAGAACTCAAGCCATTCAATTACTCATTCTACAGGTATGGTACCAAGATTCTGTAACACAAGGGGTCATTCCAGGACCAATTAGTCAATGAGAAAAGACAAAAATAGGCAACTGTGGCATCTAATATGTTGTTTACTCATTGACTAATTAACTCCTCCTAAGGAAAATGGCTTACCTGGTGTGCTGTGGCAAAATGGATTGTCTTGCATGAAACACTGCTATTAGATTTTTTAAAATTCGGACTCTTAAAGGGTGCACTTCTAGCACATGACATTTTAGCCAGTACTAAGAAGGTGTGCTGTAAATTGCCTATTTGGAATTGTTACCAATCATGTCTATGCTCTTTACTGTGGTAAGGAACAGAGGCTTACAATGACGTAAATTTAGAAAATAGCAGAATGTTGTGTGATATTCACTCAGTGTTCAGCGTGAGTTTCTTCTTTTTCTTCGTTCCACTTAGTCAAATTTATAGCGCATTTATGACATACATATGCATTTTTAAATTTTATAGGAATTGCCTCATAAATGATACATTCTAACACTGATAAAGACTCAACTACCTTTTGAATGTACTTTGGACTGTGTGGAATGTACTTCATTATGATCAAGTAAAATTATGAGGAACTTATCAGTTACTTTTTTGTTTATTGCAACACTAAACATTTCTTAAAAAATAATGCAAAATTGTTAGCAGAAGAGGTTACACACAGTTTACCTTCAATTATGGGGACTAATTAGAAAGGGTATGGATAGTGCAATGAATATACCTTAAAATTATTTTAGGCAGCAAATTTAGGTAATATTAATAAGCAGTCAGAGAGGGATTGGGTGCTCGAGGAAGTCAGCACAAAAGTTAGCGACATTGGAGCATGTATCCACGCTATTATTTCACTATATAAACTGTCCTTTGGAAGACCAGGAGCTATTCTACTTCCCCTTATTTCCAATGAAGCTCTTCCAACTTCCCCCTTTGGTTCACAACTTCATTCTTTGACCTTGTGATAACAGAACCTCTGCATATCCAGCAGCTAACAGGCCAGGAATTCTAGCAGAATACAGCAAGGCAGAGGCATCCCATTGGTCTCCTATTTTCTTAGCTTTGGAATATTTTCACATTCTATAGCATATGCTATTTGAGTATTTTCTGAAAAGAATACTTCGTTTTTAAAGACAGCTTTCTCTCCAAGTGTGTACGTTCCTTTTGGGTTGTGAATTTCACCCCATAATCATCGAAGTTTCCAGCTCAACCCCGCAGTCTATTGAAGAGGAATGGAAGCCTCCGAGGTCTTAGGAGGCTGAGTGAGCAGCTTACCAAGAGGGCAGTAGGAAGGCCTGGCCATCAGGAAAACTCAGAGCCAAGGGTCCCCTCCCCTGGGGACAAGGTGCAGCTGTTCAGGAGCTGTTGATGCACATTGCTGTCAAGACCACCTAGTAGTGACCACGTGGGCATCTATCTAGGGCCAGTTTGAGAAGCTGCCCCAAGGATCCACTCAGAGGACCATCTCCCGGGCACCCTGAGGGAGGCTTTGATCCGTCATCAGGAGAGGATGTGTCATCCTCACAGTAAAGATGGCAGGACCTGGAACCCTCCAGTGCTCGTGTGCACAAGCCCTCTGGAATAGTGGGAAAGGATTCCAGAGGTGGAGGAGGGCAGCAGAAGGAGAAGTAAAAAGAAGGAAGCTGCCTCGTGTACAGGTACTCCCTTCCGGGGATGAGCACGATCATTACGTACTAGGAACACGCACTAATAAAAATGTTAAAGGAGCAGGAGATAGAAACCAGATTCCATCTTGTTAATTAAGACAGTTGTAAGGAAAGAATACACAGAAATTGTGGTCAGCTGTCTTCTGTCACCTCCACAGCAAACTCTTCCAGGGGACACGGCTGGCCCTTGTGCTCCCAAGTTAGAAGGAGCAGCTCTGCTGGAAGGTGGAAGAGCAGCGGCTGGTGCAGTAGACCCAGGACCTGCCTGACCATCCACATGGCTCGCAGGGAGCAGGACCACCCTGGAGGCACCTGAGGAGCAGGCAGACAAATCCTTCACAATGGAAAACGCAGGCTTCAGAAGCAAGGTGAGACTGGACCCGCGACCCATAAAGGACAGAAGCTTATAGTGTAAGTAGAATAAAAAGAGCAGTTTGAACTCACAGCTTCATTTCACAGAACTCTCACCAGGACTCTCACAGAACTCTCTCCGGGAGCCTGAGCCAGGAAGTGTGCGAACCTGAGCCTGTCCTGGGTAACTTAGAGAGATACAGGAAAAGAAAAAAAGAAGAAAAAAAGCAAGCAAGCAAGCAAGCAAGCAAGCTGGGCACGCAGTTCAGTTCAAAGGCCCTGGTTTTAATTCCAAGAGTTGTAAAAAACAAAACAAAACGAAACAAAACAATCTCTCCCCAGAGAAGCCCAGGAACAGTGACAGTGGTGGTCAGGGTCCCACTGAACACTCGTGTTTCTGTGACCAATTTTATACAGGGCCAGGGACTCTGTGGAGGAGAGGAATCTTACAAATCTTTGAAATATTTCATTGAGAAGAAAAGGTATTTTATATGAGAGCAACTTCAATTCCAGAATATTAGAAAGAGAAAAAACTTCATGAATATGTAATTATATTTTACATTCTTTTTAATAATAATATTTAGTATTAATGGATAATATATGCTAGGATGAAACATTAGATAGAAATATCATAATATTACCTAAAATCCCATAACATTTGATAGATACCTATTTGTTTGATAGCACAAATTTGACATTGTTTGAATAATTTTGCAAACATGTCACTTTCATTAACTTTTAAAATAGTTTTAGTAGATTTCTTATAGTAAGTGAATCTGAAATATGCTAACATTTATGATTTACAGCGTTCTCTATAATGAGAATCTCAAATAATGAGAATCCTTGATGAACATCCTTGTGAGCAAATTTTTGTTTATTTAAATTTTACCCTAATGACTAATTGCTTTGATATTTTCTTTTCCCCCAAAGAAAAGAACTGAACAATGCATTCAGAAGGCACTGAGGTCTGACTTACTCACCACGGCGGGGAGAGTTTCCTCCATAACCTGTATGTTTCCCTCTGAGAGGGAAGAGCTGCCGGGAGAGAATACAAAGTCTTCCTCTTATTAACACAATACTTCAGACCCCAGAGATTCTCCGCTTCCTGTCCTTTACTTTCATCTTCTTTACTAAGGGATCAGGGTTTTCCCATTCACATATTAAATCACAGGTTTTTAGAAACACGCTCACTTATTCCACTAGACACTCGCCGTGTGGTCCTAAGATGGTGCTGATTGTTTAAAAGCACATAGTGAGAGACTGGACATCGCACTTCTCCACCGCACTTCCCAGCGAAAACAGCTGCTGTTCAGTAAGCACAGTCCCGCACCTGCTTTATCTCAGTCTACGGGTTCAGTTCTTAAAAGAACACCAGGCCTAGCCGATGTGCTGCTCACACCTTTAATTCCAGAGCTCTGGGAGGCTGAGGCAGGAAGATCATAAATTCCAGCCCAGCCTGGGAAACTTTGCAATTTAGCAAAGTCGAGTCGAAAAATAAAAAATAAGAAAAGCTCAGTGGCTTAGCACCCTGGGTTTGATCTGCAGAACCAAATACATAAGTAAATGAAGGACTAAATGAGTAACAGTGGGCAATGTATATTTTTTAAAAGAGGAAAGGGAAGTTTGACAAGTCCCACAACTCATCCCAGACCTCGGAGCAGGGATGTGGCCACTCCACTTTGAAATTCTGTCTCCCTTGGACAGATGCCCCCTCCACCCCCTCACAGTTACTGGTGATGAGTCTGCCTGCTTGCTGAACTTGCCCACAGGGTCCTTTCAATCCTGAAAATACCTAGAGAAAATCACTCCAGTTGAGTTAGTTTTCTCAGGTCGGCTCTTTAAAGGGGCAAGGTGACTTGCCATTTTTTCTCCTGTTGCCCTGAAGTTAGGAATTTCTGCAGTGGGAACTCTCCCTCCCTGCAGGGTCTCAGGCCCTGCCCCAAGCTAACTGGAGACCGAGTCCCAGGCAGTGAGCAGCAAGCATGTGCCTGCAGAAGGCAGAATCTGGTCCCCTGAGAGCTGCTTAAGCCCTGGTAACAAAACGCCACCCAGGGAGTGTGAATGACTTCTCTCCATCCCAGGACCTCTCTCCTGCTGAGCTCTTTGTCCCTGGCTTGTAGAAGGCTGTGATCCCCTGTGTCTCCCACATTCTTCTCACTCTGCAACCTTCTGGGTGCTGTTGCTAAAGAGGATTACTCACTCTTCCCGCCCCTAACCCCAGTACCTGCCTCCTCACCCCCACCCAGTTCCCAGTGTTCTGAGACTGCTGCCAGGCCCACCACTGCCCACCAGGCCTACGTGCCAAAGGGCACCCTGTGTCCACCACTGGCTTTTCTTTCCCTGGGATCGTGACTTTCAGCATCTTTCTCAGTAGGTAACATCACAAGCCTCCCATTCCCTAGCAGCTAGCAGCCATTCTGGTTAATTATCTAGACCCCAAGGTGGACACTGGCCTTTCCCTCCTCAGCACCGCCTTCTTCTCTCCACAGGCGCCCTCGCTTTGGTTGTTTGGCATGGTCATGTTCTGATTCATGCGTCTCGCTTGCACTAGGTTCAGAGAGTTGAAGTCCCCACCCTCTGTGACTATTCAAATATAAGACTTTCCAGCCTACCTGAAAAAGGATGTGTGTCCCATCCAAGTACTAACCAGGCCCGACCCTGCTTAGCTTCCGAGATCAGACGAGATTGGGCGCGTTCAGGGTGGTATAGCCATAGACATGTGTGTGGGCCGGGGATTTAGCCCAGTGGTTTAAGCGCCTGCCTGGCAAGCGTGAGGTCATGAGTTTGATCCCCGGTACAAAAAAAAAAAAAAAAAAGAAAAAGGATGTGTGTGTAGGGGCCACCAGCTGGCGGCTGTCCTTCTGAAAAGAGGACATTTGCGCTCAGACCTGCACAGAGGGACGATTATGTGGAAACTCAGAGAAGACAGTCACTGACAGACCTGGGACCAGAGACCTCTGTACGAGGCCACCTGGAGATGCTGTGGACCCCAGAATGTGGGGAATATATTTCTGTGGTTCCTGCATGGTCAGCTTGGTGTCCTTTGGTAGGACCAGGAGCCCAGGGCTCCTCCTGGTCCAAGACAGCGCCACTGCCAGAGCCTCAAGTGACTCACACTTCGACAAGTTAGAATTCCAGGTGTCCTGAGGCTTCTTCCAGCTGGCACCTATTTCCTTTGCTAGGGACAATGTGTTCCTTGCTTGGGGAGGGGAGGAGGGTGAGGTGACAAGATTGGACTTTGGCTTTCTCTAAAGGATACAAGGGGCTCACCTTTCCTACAAGGCAGAGACAGAGAGGCAGACCAGGCGTTCCCGGCAGTGTGACAGCGCGAGGGGCCGCACTGCAGGCCCCTGAGCTCAGGTGACCAGCAACCGACCTTCTCAGAGCACTGACCTGATGTCCCATCCGTAGCAGCATTCAGTTCTTGCTGCTCCTGTCCAGCCTCTGGCGTGGCACGGCCTCCCCACAGGGCCCTCTCCTGCCGAGGTGCAGCTCCTTAGCTTCAGCCCTGGGCCTGACCTGCCATCCACAGACATCAAGGGTTCCGCCTGTCGGCTGGGCCCCGGCCACGCCTGCTGTCCTCCAGCGCACCCACAGCCTGCAGCAGGCATCGCCTCTCTCCTCATCCATTCTGTGGTGATGGCCGCGACCTTGCCAGCTTCCGGGAAACCCCAGTCCCCCCACACCACACCCATCCTCCACCCAGGGAAAGGGACCACAGGGCTGTCATGGGCTGTGGGCTATCAACAGTCCACTCCAGACTTGGATGGCTGGTTAGTTAGGGACAGTCTTTAAAATTTCAGCAAGAAGGTGTCCTTCCAGACCTTGAATAGCGCACACTGTGTGAGGTGAGATGCCTGGCGATCAGCCAGCGAGACAGGAACAATCCTGGAACAGGACTGGAAACGCTCCGCGTGGTAGACAGCGGGCATTAAAGCTTGACACCCTGACATGAGGGCCCCAGAAGTCTCCCCAGGAATGCAGTTTTGGCTGGTTCTTAAAACTGGCCCAGAACTGAGGCATATTTCCCAGCCTGGGCAGAGTTGATGGCTGTAGGCTGCCACACAGATAATGGGTGATCCAAACCAAAGGACCCCTTTAGCTGGGGGCTTCTCCAGACGAGGACCTGCCCCTTCATCCATCTTGGGTTACCGTGAACAAGTATGTGTATACAAATAATTTATAAATATGAAGTTTTGGTTTCTTATAGATAAATACATAGTAGTGAAATACAAGCACAAATGAGAAACGCATATTACATTCCTTTTTGAAAGGCTGCTGAACTCGGCCCCAGGGTGGTAATGGTCATTTAAATTCTCACCCATGGGGCATCAAAGTTACCGTTCTAGGTTCTTGACAAGAGTTGGCATTTTTGGTCTTTAGTTTTTGCTGTTGTAATGGATGTGTGCTGATATTGTTGTGGTTCTCATTTCCATTTTTGTGAAGACATGGTGAGCATATTTGATGTGCTTCTCAGCTTTCTACCTCCTTGTGTAATGTCTTCTCAAATATCTGTGTTTTCATCTAAGCTGCTGAATTCTTCATATCACGATGTCAGAATTTTATGTATTCGCTCTTTGACGGATACACTCATCCTAAAAATTTTTCTTAATCTGTGGTTTGAATCGCATGTTCATTTTGCTTTTGAGAAACAAATGTTTCTAGTTTTGATGAAGTTCACTTTGTCAGTGTTCGTTTTATAACTGACATATTTTTTTCACCTCATCCAAAGAAAATTCTTTGCAAGACAGTTATAAAGATTTTGCTTATAAGATTTCTGTTAGAATAATTATAATTTTCCATTTTCTGTTTGAGTCTAGGATCTCTTTTTCATTAGTTTGTCCTCTCCATTTTGTTGGAAGGATCTTTCCTTCTTCAATGATTTACCTTGGAATCCTTATCAAAAACCAATTGTCCAATTTTGGGGTCCATTTCTTTCATCAATAATTTGCTCCCTTATTCTATGTATGTATACTTAAATCAATGCACAGATTTTTCCTGGCATATTGAAGCTTTATACATCTTGAAGTCAAGGTATTGACAACTTTTATCTTTTTTATTAATGTTTTGGCCTCTTGAGGTCACGGTCACGTGCAAGTTCTGTATCAACTGAAGATCAGCTGCAATTTTTACAAAGCTTTTTAGTATTTCTGTTGTGATTGCCTGAATCTGCAGATTAGTTGGTTCCCTATTTATAAACGTTCTGTTGATCTCAGTGGAAATGTTTTGCACTTTTTAAAATTACATTCATTCTTTTAAAATGTGTGATATTTTGATGCTGGCATAAATAGAATTATTCATTAATTTTGTTTTCCAAGTATTTCAAGTCAGAGCATACTTCTTG
This sequence comes from Dolichotis patagonum, assembly GCA_004027295.1. Taxonomy (NCBI): domain Eukaryota; kingdom Metazoa; phylum Chordata; class Mammalia; order Rodentia; family Caviidae; genus Dolichotis; species Dolichotis patagonum. Next base: position 41,063 of record PVJX010012201.1, read on the forward strand.
ATTTTTTTCTCCTGTGACCTTGATAAATTCAATAATTAATTCTAGATGGCTTAATATAAACTACATAAATGGCACTGACAATAAAGTCATTTATTTCAAATATACATGACTTCTACATGCTAATTTCCCTAAATCCTTTCCTATTTGTTGGAGGATGAAGAAATTTTAAATATTACAAGATGCCACCACACCAGCTCCAATGGCTGCACCTCTGCATGGTTACTCAGCGCCCACACGCTCAAGTCCCTCTCAGTAGCAGGAACCATCTGGAGGACAAGAGGATGAGGGATGGTGCTCCACATTCTGCTGCTCGCAGGAATGTACCGCACACACTAGCACAAGGCATAGGAGCACTGCACTCCTAGGAATAAGGAATTCAACAGATTTCAGAACAAGGAATAAAGGACACTCGCTTCTATTGTGAGTATGTGCTACGTGTATTCTCTGATCTCTGTAATACAGTGTTAATACTTTTCAACTTTGAAATAGGAAACTTTTTTGGTAAGATGAAGCATGAAAGTTTAAAATTCTTGACTTTCAAAAACATTATAATTATTTTATAAAACTACAAAATTCTGCATTTCAACTGTATGGGTTGGAAGAGTGCATTTCTTAGGTTAGCATGGATGCCTGTCTTACATCTGCTAAAACTAGATTATTAGTGCCCAAGAATTTTCCAACAATAAGTAAGTTACAGTTCTTGGTTTAGAGGTGTGTTTACATACAAAGATTTTTGACTTTGGGGATTTCTGAAATTATAAACTGAAATAACAAAAAACTAAATCTAATTTAATTGCATTAGTCAGCATGACCTCTTATTTAAAGAGATTATACATTTTTGGATAAGCAAAATTTTATGTTTTTATTTACATTCAAATATGATTACACCAATTTTTACTAACATTATTTCCTGAGTTATTAAGCAATACAGTGGATTGAAGTAAAATATTAAACATTTGTATAGATTTACAAAATTAAATTCACTCAACAAATTATCTTTAAAAGGTAAACTAAAATAAGTGGTTTATCTTACCATGTACAAACTGCAATATTTTTCATCATTAAAATTATATCTCTAGAGCGTGATTTTGGGGGGGACCAAGAGAGAGACATGCCTTCTTGGACTTTGTGAATATGTGCATGTGTTACTTCCTGAGGAAACTCAGCTCCTTTAACCACTGCTCTGTGGAGCTGCACTAGGACCATGCTCCTTTTAGACCAAGTCCCTGAAAAGCCACCCTGTCCTGTGTCCACGGTCCACTCCCCAGCCCCTCTCCCGGGGAGCAAGCAGATGTGAGCGGGAGGGGACACACCTATCTATCTAACAGCCTTAGTGAAAGGGCTCCTTACAAACAGCCTCGGGGGGCTCAGCCATGGCAACTCTGTGCCAGCTGCCTGGACTGAATGCCATGGAAACACAGGGTACTCTTACTGTGGGGTCTAAGTTAACATTAAACTTTAAAACAAGGTTGCAGGAGAGTGACAATGGTTAGTACACTGCATATCGTAACCATTATTTTTGTTGTTTTTTCTCTTTAAAGTAAACAATGCAACTACAAAAAAAGAATAATGATCCACACAAGTAAAAAAAAAAGGTTAATCAGTTAGCTAACATGAAAATGACTCTGTTAGAGACAAACCACAGGGATACAAATTCTAGCCTGCTGGGATGGTGACTGATGAGAGAAATGCTAAGACAAACCACGGTAGCCTCTTGGCTTTGGAAAGAGTCATCGGGCCTTTGAAGCAAGAATGTTAAACTGTGGAGTGGGCTGTGGTCACCGTGCACCTCTGGTGAGGATGGGCGGTGTCTTGGGTAGCGGGTCAGTCCCTGGAGGAGCACAGCAGGGGCCATGTGTCCTGGGTTCCTCCATACAAGTGAGCTCTCCGTGACTCTTAACTGAGGCCTAAGACCTGACTCCCGCTTCTGTCTAAATTATTATTATCTTAGTAAAAGGAAGAAGTTTGAGCCAACATGCCAGTCCAGAATCCATTATGAAGAAAATGACAATCAAGCAGCATCAAGAGTCCTGTGAGTATTGAGGACAATACTGCACTTCCTTTTTGGATAAAGCAATGATTCCTCCACTCAGCCCCATTCTGATGCCCAGGGAAGTGGTGCCCAGGCTCTGCCCAGCCTTGTTTCTCACATAGGTCTCAGCCAAACCATCTCTCTTTGTTTCTTCTAAATATGATTGAACTGGAGAAAAACACAGTGCAGAAAAAAAAATTCTCATGTTTTTGGACTAGAAAGTCTTCAAAATTACTTTGTGAACAAAAATTAATGACATAAAGTGCATCAGATCATTAAAAATGCAGTTCATGTAAAAGCCACAGGAGAGATCATGGCCAGCGTTTCAGACCAAGGAATGAATTTCAGGATCATCTTTTGGGACTTGGAGAAATGGCTTCCTTTCCTTGCCTAGAAGGGGGCTTCTAGTGAACTAAAGCTAGTGCTGGCTTCAGGACCAAAGTCTAAGACACAAAAAATGTCCATGTGTTTTAAAAAGTTAGATTTTGGATCATACAGATATTGTGAAAGTTAAAGGGGAAGAAACTGCTCAAAAGGAAAGAACAACAGAGATGGGGAAAGGAGAAAAGAAAGAAGGGAAGAGATTATATATGTATATATACACAAGACAGATAATTATACTAATAATCTATACTAGTTCAGCAAAAAATGGTTTGTGTTTTCATTGTTTGATCATTTATTCAAGCCTATGTTTTATAATACGAGCAGTTAGTTTGAAGATAGCAATATACAATGTATTCATCACTGTCAATCTGTTATTTTGTTTTGAAACTCTGTATCATTGTTTTTATTTCTTTAAATAAAAAAAACACCAGACCATTATTCTAGGGTCACACACTGGCAGGTAGGTGGTTAGAACTAAAAAAACTTGGTTCACATGCCTTGCCGCAAAGCTGAAACACTGTGATTTCTTTTTCCCGTTGTATTTCTGCTTCTCTTTGTTTCTTTTAGATCATGGGCAAAATTCTCAAGTAAACATACTCAATACTAAGAGAGCAACCTACAAGACTGTGGATCCTTTGAGTAAAATCATACAATAATATTGTGGCCTTCATAAGGTTTTCCAAGCTATGAGATGATATTTCCTTGTTTTTGTCCAAAGTATGCAAAGTAAGTAATTGATAATGCTTGCATCAGAGATTGCAACTGGTAAGCTATTTCTATCGGTAACAGTGCAAAAACCAAATAATGACATAAAATCTCAATTGGTTAGTGAGACCTCTCCAAATACAGTTTCTGACCCAGTATCCTTGTTAACAAATACATTTAGCCACAGGTACTGCTGAGGGAGATTACACCACACAATCATAAAACTCAGTAACATGCAAAACTGGTACAGATTCAGCTCTGTTAGAAAAGTACACACTCACTAACTCTCCTACAATTATACTTTTGAAAGGAGTAAAAGATCCCTCCTGCACAGGACGACTGCGGTGCTTGTTGCCCATATAGAAGCTGCAGGGTTGCGGTATGCAGTGAGAATTAAGTTCAGAGAGGAGCAGATCTTTCTAAGCTTCAGGCCAGCTGTGACACAGCTGGCTTTGAGGACATCCTCTACAATACTTTTCCTATCTCACTTAAAGATGAGGCCAGAGATTTAGCCGTTGCCTTCCTGACCCCAACACTGACTTCTTTCATGAATCGATATGCTTAGAAGTCTTAGAGGGCAAAGTGCCTTGCTCTTCCTGCTCTGGAAGGAATCTGCCCCACTCCTTTCCTTTCCCTGCTCTCCTCTGCTCTCTCCTGTAGCTCCAGCCTCCAACTCTCCCATTCTTCTCTCCATATGTACTCCAGACAGAAGGCTGCATTTCCCCTCATGCTCTTTGCATGTCACAAATGCGGCTGAGAATCTTCAGTGCCCCTGCAGCCACCTCCTCACTTTCCTGGCCTGCACAGAGCTTTTCAGGAAAGACTTCCTTCTATTTGCCTAAAGCCCTTCACATCCATGGAACACTGGAAAGCACCACAGGGTCCCAGCCCAATAGTGTGCTCAGCTCTCCCTTTGTCTCCACCCTCCTCTCAGAAAACCTTGACCTGCACAAATTCCCACTAAGCGCCTGAGATGGTGCAGACCATAGGAAAAATAAGAATGAGCATATTTCCCATCCTTTCATCTTCCTGCTAACCCTGAAGCATGCTCCAGATTCTATATTTATACTCTCTTTTTCCATTCTGAGATTTCTACCTCCTGTATTTTGAAACCATGCCCAGTGTAGAGTAAAGCATCGATTCTGCCTTAAATCATTCATAAATAAATTGTGCTGATTTTTGAAGAATTTTTAGCAGTTGCGAGCTCACGATCATCTCTGAGGGCAGCACCTGCAGTATGAGGGAGCCCAGTGGGGGCTTTTGACAGCTGAAAACATACGTGAGGTGGAGGAGGATCCAGGTGAGGGGCACCCCTAGCCCTGAAACCCTCATCGTGCTTCCACATAGAAAAACACCCTCCGAGAGAGAAGTGTCAGCACAAAGGAGGCCAGTGCACAGAGCTTGGGTTACTAATGTGAAGAATTTGCTTCTGCCCAAAGCACACATGTAGACAACGTCACGCAGCAAATTCTGTGAGACAGGGGTGAGGCGACCTTCACCTGTGAGTCAGTGAGGAACAGAGGCTGAGTGTACACAAAGCGTACCTGCTCTGTGCGGGGGTGCCACCAGTGCCTTCCTTCCCCTTCACCGCAGTGCTCAGGGACTCTCCAGCTTGGAGTCATCACCCTCCATGGCCTTCCCGGGCAGGAGAGCCCGAGCTGACATGGGAGAGACAGAGGTGTCAGGTGTCAGCTGGGCCTCGGGACAACACGAATGTGCCACATGGAAGCGTCCATTTCCTCCTGTATTGCATTTCAATACCGGGCTGTGTGACTGTTGCTTTACTGCTCCATCTAAAGGTTCACTTTGGATGTAATGGATCAGTGTGTTAAGAGATAACTGAGCTGGCATGGGGCAGCTAGTTTATTAGAACTCTGTCTCTGCAGGAGGAGGTGCAGCTGATCCCAGGCACATCTGGGAGATATAAGGAAATTCAAGCAAACCAGAGCTGGGCTCGGGAGAAGCCCCCACATACGTAAAGGGTGTTACAGCGCCGAGCCCCCCAACTGGCTTCCAGTGTCCCCACACCTGTCCCTCGCTGCCTGTGCAGTGACTTGGACCACCAGAAACAGACCGGGTGCCAGCCCCGATTCCCCTTCCGGAGTGTAACCGTCGTGCGCACTTGGATCCTGGGCTGACTGGAGGGCGACATTTTCTGTGGGGCTGTGGGTGGCACTTGGAGAGGGGACCCATTTTCATACTTTTTCTACACTGAAATTTTCAGTTGGAATGTCTTTTTAAAAGAGCTATGTGGTAATTGAAAAAATAACTACTTATAGAATTATATTTTTTAGTCCCTTTTGAGCAAAAGTTGAAGAGAAGAGCCTTGTTTAGCCACACTCCTGATTTGGTAAATCTTATCTTCAAAAAAACGGAAACCAGCAAGGAAAGGTAGAGGAGATAACTGAATATATGTACCAAGAGTATCACTGATGACAGATGCTTTGGTCCCAGAGAAAATGACAAAGCTGGATGAGTTGGGTCTCAATGCTCCTGGTGACAAACCCAGCAGTTTCTCGCTGAGGTACATTAAGGTGACCAGTTCCCGAGAGTAAATCCTGCTGACATAAGCCAGGTTGAAAGATCAAATTGTTGGTTCTGACAGTGATTTGCAACCTTTCTTTTGTGAAGTCAAGAATGTCAAAAAGAGGAGACAGGATCAGCTGCACTGTCCCTATTACTCAGCAGCCCTCAGCGGGAGGTACCCCTGGGGTCTCCGCGGCCATCTCTTCATGACACTCCCCGCTGCAATGTCCAGGGTGATGTCTCCATTTGGAAATGGCTCAGTGCATTGGAAAGATGTCTTTGTGGTGTACATAGGTGGCAGCCCGGGCTGAGGAGGTAAGGATCTGGGTCTCTGCGTGGGAAGCCTTGAGCTGGTCTGCAAACTTGCACCACGGAAGCTCCACCCTGACTCCCAGGATGGCTTGCTCCTCATCTGTCGCATGTCTGCCTCCACCCAGGCAAAGTACTAGGCCTGATGTGCACTGAGCACGTACTCTGTGCTCCCAGAGGTGAGAACTGTGAACACTCAGATTAAGGGAAACCCAGAGTCTGCTTGTTTGTTGAGCTTTTGATCTAGGAATGGAGGGCAGGATTTGACACCAGCGTCAGAGATATTAGCAAAAAGAGCCCAGATAGCTGTGAGCGTCACCAGCCAGGCCTAGCTGGCCTGGAGAAACAGGCGACACCTTCCTCCATCTGGGCTTCTTCCAGCCTGGTTAGGAGCACAGTCACCAATGCCGCCACCTCACCTCCATCCAGCACGTCCACCTCTCCCATGCAGTGGGGTCCCCAGGGCAGAACACGGGGTTCAGACTGATAGTCTCCTCAGCAGGAGGAAGTGCACGACTCCCATATTCACCACTGTGGATGTCAAATTTCCACTTGTATTGGTCATTGTGATATTAGATTTAGCATCAAACAATAAAATGTTATAAAATAAACCAAACTAATGAGTTATTTTTAAATCCAACATATCATATGAACAGAAAGTAGATATTAGCAAAAATTCGGGTGATGCAAAGAGTTAAATTTTTAATCTATGTGCCACTTTCCTATCTGTCTGTCTGTCTATCTATCTTTTACCTGTCCTTGTTTCCTAGTTTTTACGTTTACACCAATGTCATGAGTATAATTTGTACAACACACAAGTGATAGATCCGGTGTTTGAGCAGGGGATCGATGACCTGATTAACTGTTCGGTAAGAGCCAGAAACATTTCTGATCACAGTTGGTACCAATGCCATCTGATGTCTACACCTGCTTCCCAGTCCTGTCTGCTGGCTGCTTGTTTATGTCCCCTGTAACATCACCTGGTTATAGCATGCTGGTGCAGCTTGGGAGGGTCCCCCAATGTCCTCCTTCTCTTCACCTTGTGATTACCCCACTTCTCAGTGAAGGGAAGCACGTGGCTTGGCCCGCAGTGTGCCGCACACCACCACGGGGCTGGGATTCGGGGACAGGGGCCGGGCTCAGTGCTGTGGGAGACAGTGGAACCCCTGAGAGTCTCAGATCACCAGGGCAGTGCCTGCAGAGGGGAACCTGGGAGCCCCCCAACCTCCCGTGTAGCTGGATAATCTCAGGTGCTACGGGGAGACAAAGCTGACTCACGCAGGAGCTCAGACCCCTGGCAAAGGCTGGGAGGAGAAGGAGAACAGAACAGGCAGCCTTTTTGATGCGGGCCAATGGGAGCTGGTATTTAGGCAGAGTAAAAGTTTTTAAAACAGAGAAATCAATGCGCATGAAGCGCCCTAAACACAGCATCGACTCTGCGTCCCACTCTACCACAGGTGGGTCACACTGGACACCAAGATCCCCAGAGCATGGAAGCCACCACACTTGCCAGCTCCAGGCGTGAGCTGGGACCTGCAGTGCTGGCCCCAGGGACAGTGGAGCTGCTTTCCTCAGAGGCTCCCATCTCAGGTCCCCGGCAATCTCAGCCCTAATCGCTCATTTAAAGGGTTTTTAAGAAGGCAGTGGCCAGTTCAGAGCTGTGGTCCATCAACAGGACCCTCTTTATGGGTTCTTTTCTCCATTTCAAATACTATTTTATGTGGCCCACTTATTCAAAGAACACAGGATTTTAAATAACAGCAAAAAATGTGAGATAAAAAACAAATATGAGTAAAAAAGCTGAAAGTTATTAAAAAATATATAGCCAGAAAACAGAAACAAAGATCTCTGAAAGCTACTTTTAGAGCGGAACAGTTTGGCTATGCGGAGAGGGAGCCTGGGGGCTTCATGAAGCACGGGGTCACCTGGTCACATCGCTGTCCCTGGCCCTTGCTTTCAACTGCAGACAGCTGGTCAGGGGATTTGCCAGCTGGAAGGTCCAGGTTTGCAAGCTTCAAGCTTCACCAAGGCTCCTGGTTCTGGGGCAGGAAGCTGAGGCAACAGAATCAGATCATAAGCCCACTCTCGGGCAAACCGCGACAGCCAGAGGAAGAAAATGTTCCACACAGAAAGTCAGTGGAGTCAGGTAGCTCAAGGGTCACATCCCTTGGAGAGGCAGCTACAGGGGGCCTTATAACTGGTCCCTGTCCACCTGCCAGGCCTGGTGCCTCCTCTCCACTGGTGCTCTAATGAATTACACCGGGAGGCTTTGGTTACAGTCACGCAAGGAATGCTGGGTGCTTTCCCTTTAGGGACCCCTCCTGCTCTATTCCAGGTGGTGAGGGATGGAGCACACCCAGGAGGTGCTGGGCAGGAAGGAGTGCGCTGTAGGGAAAGACCATGAAGCTTCTGCCCACAGGTGAGACCTCACTGGGATCCTCTTAAATAAAATACAGGGGCACTTGAGACCTGACAGTACTCTCTGGGGTGTTTCTTGTTTGGCTACAAAGGCAAGTGTGAGGAGGTACCTGAGTGGTCAGACTGGGCCAGTAACAACTAGTCTAGGGCCTGAGGGCTCAAGGGGTGAGGTGTATTTACTGCTGCTTCTCCAGGTCTAGGGAGGACTCTGCTCAGAGAGCCTGGAGTTCTTCAGCACAGGGGGCTCCTGGGCTGCTGGCACAGGGGAAGGGAGGTCGCAGGGGTTCATGGCAGTTCTGTGAGCTGCAGGGTGGTGATGGCCTCTCCCACCAGTTTCCCAAGCTGCTCACCCACTGCTGCCAGAGGCACGGTGTCCACCCTGCAGCCGGGAGCATCAGGGTGGGAGCAAGACAGAAAATTGGGGAGCACAATTGTGCTTGGCCCCAAAGGGTACTATGCACCTTATCATTTATTCTGGTTTTATAATTTTGAGATCTTTATATTGTTGAGTCAGAATTCTTAAATTTTGATGAGTAATGCTGGGTGTATGTTTCTTCTAGTAGTTGGAGGTTTCTACTAACTCACCAACTATGAGTTTCTAAAGGTACAAAGCAGTAGAGAATATTTTTATTATAAAGTATTGAAAGCAGTATCTTTAGCATTAAAAAATTCATCTTCCGAAGGCAGTTCTGTTCTTAGATGGCTTCTCTGTGAGGAGGCTCAACTGCCATTGCTTCTCAGCTAATCCCACGGAGTTTCACATCTGATCACGGAACATATGTACAAGACCTGCTGCAGGGGCAATGAGTTGTACCAACTTAGGGGGAGATAAATAATTTAAGTTGCTCTCGTATGAATCTTCCAGCATGTGGGCAATCCCACGACATGCATATGCAACAGCTTGCTGGGTGATTAACTCCAACAGCATCTAACACTGTTTCCCTGAAATGGAATAATGCCATTTGAGGACCAATAGCTTCCACATACAGCTATGCTGTGCCTGTGATTTTATAATTGAAGTTTAGTTGATTATGAAAACAAGATTTCTCATTATATACATATAGATAGACAGTAAAACAAGATTAAGGCAAGATGAAAAAAATTAAAAGTACCAAACACAAGTTATTCCCAAGTCACACATCTCGATTTCCCAATTGTCTCTAGCTTACTTCAACCCAGACTGTGAATATTGATCAATTATATAGAAATGAGGATTCAAAATAAGTTTAGCTGAGTAATCAATTTAGCACTGATTTAAAACAATCAGAATGAACTGTCGGGAGGTATATTTTTAGAAGATACTTAAAGTCTAGAATTGTCAGCCCCGCCCTTCACCCGCAGGAAGCCTCCCAGAAAGCAGCATTGCGGCTTGTCTCTTTGGGACCCGAATCTCTGGGACCCGCAGAGTGGCCCGGGCTGTTTGGATCAAAAGTCTGCGCAGACCTGCATCTCAGCACGACTGTTTGGGACTGGTAGGCCCGCCCTTCATCCGCAGGGAACTGCCTGGAGATCGGCACCTGTGCGGGTCTGTTTGGGCCCGTAGCCCCACCCTTCACCCCCTGAAAGTCTCCCAGAAAGCAGCATCTTGGCCTGTCTCTGTGGGACCCGAAACTCTCGGACCCGTAG
>PVJX010012202.1:0-51057 GCA_004027295.1 Dolichotis patagonum
AAAGCCCTGTAATTCTTTCACTATATGCGTGGCTTTATACTATTGTGTTATGTTTGATATTATTGTAATTGAAACTATGCTCAACTATAGCAGAGTAAGAGATATGGTGTTAGATACTGTTGATGTCCAGTTGACTTAATGTAAAGTACTGTGTTGCCTATGTTGTCCTGTTCTGATCTGCTCTGTACTGCCCCCTTTTTTTATTCTCTTTTAAATAAAAAAAAATTATAATTGTGTTGCACTTTATTTACTGAAGTGCTTCTGTACTCTTTATCTTGATTCTCACAACAGTTCTGATGTAACTTACTTATAGTTAATTATCCTCAGAAGAGGGAGAAATTAGGGTACCAAGTGGCTTCCTTTAGCAGCCAGCAAGTGGGGTAGGTGCAGAGGGTTGGAGCCAGGTCTCCTGACACGACACATAGTGCACCGTTCTTCCCAAGGTTCTTCCCATGCAGCCTCTTGTATAGCACATTAATTGTGTCTCAAAGAACCTTTGTGAGGAAAGAAAATTAGTCGTTAGGGGGAGACAGGAAATGATCTAGGGATCAGTAATAGTATCCTCTTATATGGTTAAACAAATGTACCAAAATGTCAAGCTGTTTGTGTGTAATTTAAAAAACTGTATTCATTGGCAATATATTTACAGACTTATATTCCAGAGGGTAAATGCATTCATGCTCTTAGATAAATCTAAAACAACATTTAGTAAATGAAGGGAATCTCAGGAAGTTTCTCTGAATCTTGGAGGAGCTAAATTTTGTGTTGTCCCAGAGAAACTTTGGGAATTTACAAATGATGATCTCACCTTAACAAGGAAAGGCTTGTTCCCCAAACACCTCCAGATCTTCTTGCTATTGTTTGAAATCCTACTACAGTTCTACTTCTTAATCAATTCTGTGGTCCGATTTAACATTTTTAGCACCACCATAGGCAAAGCACAAAGCTGAGGTGTTAAAGGAAAACAAGATCAAACATTTTACTATGTATTAGATTTAACACATCAATTAAATCAATTTGCTACAAGAACTTATAAATGTTTGTTCTTAATGTCTATACTCATTGTAAGCCAGCAATATTTTGCTGATTGCTATCTGTGTGCAGACCACACTACTCACACATGCACAGATCATGTGTTAAGAACCCAGGTAAGAAAAAATAAAAATCTAAAAACCAACAGCAGCCAGGTACATGGTTGGAACGGATTAGATTATGCAGTAATGACCAGTGGATTCATTTAATGAATGTTTGCTTCATACTCACATTACATTTATATATTGTGCATATGCTCACATTACACATCATCTAAGGGGTGCTTTCTCTGCTAATCATCCACAGAACCTCAACCACATGCAATGTGTTGAGAGAAAGAGTACTGCATTGTTACAGGCTATCAAATGCTTCTCCACCAGAAGCAACAAGTAGTCCTGCCCACATTTCTTTGGTCAAAGCTAGTCAGGTGGCTGGCCATGAACTTTGCAGAGGAAGTGTCTTAGTTACTTTTCACTAGTTGCTGAGACAAAATACCTGATGCCCAAAGTTGGGAAGGGAAAGGTTTATTTCTTACAGTTTTTGGAGGTTTCAGTCCATACTCAGTTGGCTCCAAGGCAGGGTGGCATGGCGGGGCCGAAGTTCATGGTGGCTGCAAACAGCAAGGTGTGAACCAGTGAGAGAGAGACACACCTCCTTCCTGTGATTAAATCACATCCTGGCTCCACCCCTAGGCTGGTGTAGCACTGACACCCCCAATCCAAGCACTAGACAATGAACCAATCACAAATGCATAATGCAAAGGCATGAGGCTTGGGGGCCACTGACATAAGGAAATAAAGTGCATTTCTATCATGTTTCAGGACTGTGAAGAAGGAATACAGTATTCAGAGAAGGGCACTTTCGGGTAGTGGAAAAAGGAAGAGAGATAGTAAGGAAGAAGATAGAACACTGACCAGCTGTGGAGATATGGGAGTTGGGAGTTGGGGATTGCAGCAAGAAGATAATAAAAGGCACTGCAAGAAGGAAAGGGGGATTAAACTTTTATAGGAGTGGACAAGGGGCCAGCCTAAAGGGACTGGGGAGAAGAGGGGAGCGTGAAAGACAAACGTTTTCCTACTATCCTGCTCAGGTTCTAAATTTTTATGTCAGGAGCCTGGGGTCACTGGAGACTTGACTCTTACTTCTTCTGATACATCACAGGTCATTATACATATACACGCACGCACACACGTGCGCGCATACATGCACATGAGCATATATGATGTGGTTTTGGTTTTCACTTCCTAAGAATGAAAAAAGAAATCACTTGGGACTGTAGTGCAGAGGATTTAGTTGATTCTGGAGAGACTATCCATGAGGGAAGCTGGTTACACATGGGTGCATGGATGGGGCTGGGTTTGGGTTTGGAAGCCTGGCAACCTCTCTTCTAAGTAGGTAATCATCTATGGAGGATCATGAACTTAGAATATTTTTATAGATCTAGAGGGCTTGGGGTTACATTAGGGTGAAGGGAGAGTTGGTGGGGTAGACACCAGTCCTTAAGGTTTCCCATCAGCCATGTGACATCAGCTGAACAAAGTATCCTGCAGTGCTCTGGTCACACAAATCACCCCAAGCTGTCCCAGTCCAAGGGCTTTCACATCTGGTTTTCTCTTAGATATTTCTTTTAGACTCTCAGAAAACAGTTGGTTCTATCCCTGAACTCCATGGGCATGTGGGGAACTTTCAGGTTGTTTTGGGCCCTTTCATGGAGATACATTTTCCCAGCCAGGCTTTCTCTGTTGTCTCCACAACTCACTGGATGAAAGATCCTAAAAGCCTGAGGTCTGTGGATGCCTCATCTGGACCTGCAGGCAACAGCAGAGTGAGGAGGGATGGGTGCTGCCACAGATTTCCTTGGTATTGCCTCTGTTTCCCCTGGTGTGTCTGCGGTCTCTCTTCTACACCAGGGACTCAGTCAGACAGGGTCAGAGGGCGAGTGTCTTCTCCATGGCTCTCCCAGGGATCCAACTCCTCTGTTTTTGCTCCCACTTCTCTTCCCAGATTTTCCTCCTAGTTTTATCTTGTATGAGTGGTAGAAACTCTGACTCCGATCATTTCCAGGTCTATTTTTCCTCCAAACATATTGTCTTTGCCAAGATTTCAGGTTTTGAAATTCAAAAGCCCAGCGTTTGCTTCCCTTATTCAGCAGCATAATCCTCTCCCTCAGGCATTATGCCAAGAAAGGATGCAAGGGAAAGGTTCACAGGTACCAGGAATCACTGAGAAGGGAAGCACATTTGTTAAAATATCAAAATATTATCCTGCTACATTCACAAACATGTGTTAATTATTATTAACATGCATATTTATACTCACAAGAACCACTGAATTTTTGAAGTGTACATTTAATCTTATCTATCTAATGGCAATTCAGTACTTGGCAGAGTAGGAGTTCAATAAATGTGTTATCTGATTACATTTAAATATTCATACTCTTACTCAGGCGTATACCTACTATTTCCAGGGTAGGGAAGGATGAGTTTCTGCCCCATGTTCCTTGGACCAGAAGATGAATCACATCCTCCTTCTTATCCTCCTGTGAGCATGGTGGTGCTCTGAGAACCATTATATTTTCATCTCATGTCTCAGTAGTTTTCAGAAATCAAAATACTGATTTATATGCAGAATCTATCTACCCAATGAGCTTACTTACTATTTGATTACATAGCCTTTCTTCTGCTGAATTTATGTGTTTATTTATCCAACAGATTTTGTGGGAAGGGAGTAGAGATGTGAATGCTGCTAAACTTGGAAACTACTTAGAATGGTAATTTCCTCCACATAATTATAAAATTATGATGGTTTAGCCTCTGTTGGTGGCCACAGATGGAGATACTGTAGGCTTGAAAATTAAGTAGGAAACTAATAATCTCTTCCCCTATTCCAGGTAAAACCATTAGAAAATTTAGTTCCTATACATGTAATCACATAGGTATATTTTTTCTGGGTTGTAGGTTATCAATATTTTAGATATAAATGCATATCATTTATTCACATTGACCTTAATGTTCTGCTTTCGTGAAATGAAGGGTATGATGCAGTTACTATTTGAGAGCCTTTCTAGCACTGTTTTGGTCAGCCTGTGATGGAAGGATCATACAGCACAAATCTTCCCTCCTCACTGTCACTCATTATGCTCCTCCCACCTACACCTCTGTCTTTAATTATACTCATGGGGATTGAGAATGCACCATTCGAGTTGTTTTCCTTTCAACCCCTGAGGCTCAGGAGATTTGAAAGGCAAAGCTTTGGCCTTCCAGCATGCAAGGTGTCATGGGATACTCACAGATCTCCCTGAGCCTCAGTTTAACACAGGACAGAATGTTTCCTTCCAGGGTTGTATTTTCCTCACATAATGAAATGATTGGTGGAGATGAATAAAGCCTGGCTCATAATGAGTTATCAATGCCCCCTTCCCTTGTCATCTCCAAATGCTATTGATGTGCAAGTTGCCACCTCAGGAAGAAACACATTAGTGACTGACAACCAGGTCTCCAAGGAATGGGAGCCAGATGTGTAATTGGCTTTGTCCATTTTGCAATGCTGTAACAATACCACAGACCAGGTCATTTGTTATAAACATACGTTTATTGGCTCGCAGTCCTGCAGCCTGGGAAATCCAAGATAGAGGAGTTGGGGATCTGGCAAGGGCTTTCTTGCTGCATCACCCCCATGCAGAAGACAGAAGGATAAGAGAGAGCCAGAGAGGGCCAACTCACCCTTTTAAAAGAAGCAGTTCTACTCATTGCCTCAGTTCTATCCGTGAGCTCAATTCTATGCTTAAAATCCTCTTATTAATACAATTACACCTCTAATTCAGTTTCAACAGGAGTTTTGGAGGGGACAAATTTTCCAACCATTCCTCCAAGGGTGCAAGAAGAGGAGGTGGAAGGACACCAAGGACAAACTTTGTCTTGAATATTTTCTCAGGCCTAAGCTTGCTGCTGCAGGTGATGCTGTTGCTAAAGATGGTGACAAAACTTTTTGGTCCCATTTTAGGGAACTGTTAAAATTCAGATAAATTGCACATAAATAAGACAACCAACAGAGGTGTATCAAGTGTACATTTTCCACTACTAGCAAACTGTCTCACAGAAATCCATTAGAATTAAAAACAAGTTTGACTAGCTCACCACAGCCTAAAATTCTCTAAAAAACAAAGTAAAAAGTTCAAGACTCAGCATGCAGTCTTCTTTTGATAATGGGGGTAGGTCCTTTTTTTTTTTTAGGAGTAAGTAGAACAAGATGAAATAAGTAACAATTTATGGTTTTACGCGTGAGAATAGGGAATGTAGGGACTTTATATTGTCCCCCTCTCTGTGCTCAGTCTTTGGAACAGTGACACACAGCAAGTGTTTCCTAAATATTTATGAAAGGAAATTTTAAAAATGAATACACATAAAATCATGCCAAGTGGTAACAAGTACTATGGAGAAAGTAGAGTAGGGTAAGAGGACAGAGCATGACAGGGATGCAACTTTAGTTAGGTTTAGTTAGGAATGACTTTTCTCTGCAGATGACATTTGAGTAGAGACCATATTGAGGGAAGGGAAGGGAAGGGAAGGGAAGGGAAGGGAAGGGAAGGGAAGGGAAGGGAGTGAGTCACACAGATAACTGGAGAACTACCTTTCCAGCAAAGGGAACAACAAGTATAAATGTCCTGAGGTGGGAACATGATGAGATCTGAGATTACTATTAATTAATCAAAAAATGCTCATGAACCATGGGATGATTTTCAAGCAAATATTGTTATCTACATTGACAAAGCATGTTTAACTTCTTAATAGCTCCTCTCTTCTTTTCTTGTCTTTAGGCAGAAGCAAGGAGAAGATGAAGGTCACAGATAGTATATTATTTATTTCTGTGTAATGGATTGTTCAAAAATTCAGCTGCTTAAAACAAAATTAATTTTATAGTTTCTATGGCCTGGGAATTTGGCAGAAATGTAGCCAGGTACCTCAGGAAGTCATAGTGAAGACTCTAACTGGGACCTCATCATGGGAAGGTCACACTGAGGCTGGAGGACCCATCTCCAAGCTGGAGAGTTTGCATGGTGTTGGCAGGGGTCTCAGTCCCATGCCATGTGGGCCCTTCTGTAGTGCTGCTTGTCTCCTCGTAACAGGGAGATTTTTAACATTAATCTGAATGCTTTATTTACGTCAGTATACATGTCATTTAATTATGTCTTTTCTACTGACTCTTCCTATTGTAACCACCTATATTCATATGGGTTGCTTGTTTCCTTTTTTGAAGAGAAAGTATACTAAATCAGGCCTACTCTTCATTTATCAGATTTCTAGAAGATAGACAGACGTGAAGTACTACGACCCTTCGCTCCTATAGGGACCTAAAACAGCAGACCATTCATGGGAAATGGCATCGCCCTGGCAGATTCAGGGCACAAGTGTAGTGAGAGAGTAGTTAATTAGCGGTCATGGTGCAATTGGTCATTGTTGGTGGGGACTCCTTCAAGAAGCTTCCAGGTTAAAGAAAATTCCAAATTGAAAGCAAAATGAAACATTATGAGTGTATTAGGTCTTATGATAAAACAGTTACTCTTTTCAGTGATCAAACTTAAATTTTAAAAAAAATTAAGTAAGTTGAAGGAGGAATGAAGTGAAAGAAAATATAGGTATATGGGGAAAGGAAAATAGGAGAGAAATGTGTGGAATAAAATCAACATCATGTGCAATCCACATGGAAATTGGAAGCTCTAGGTCTCGGATTTGAAGAAGAGAAGCAACATCTTCCCCCTTGTATTACTTATGCCTCCTTCCTCTTTCCTGTTGTGTGGGGCAGCATTGCTGTAAGTTGAAGACATTCTAGGGTACTGGACTGTGTTTGCCTGAAGACTGAAAGGTCATGTATGGGCTGTCCATACAAAGGCCTTACATGAAGTTCATAGCATCTTTATTCATTATTACAAATAATGGAAACTGGAAACAACTGAATGTCCATGAGGAGGTGAAAGGACAATCCAACAGTGGTATATCCGTGTAGTAGAACTGCTCAGCAATGAAAAGAACCAGCTGCTCATATACACTCCAGCATGGATAAACCATTGAATATTTTGTTTAAAAAGATAAAGCCAAACCCAAAGTGTTCATACTATATGAATTTATATAAAACTATATTAAAGGCAAATCTAACCTCTAGTTAAGAAATGGATCAATGATTGCTTGGGACTGGAGTGGGGCACGACATATAAAAATGGGAGGAAGAATTTTTAGGGAGAATAAAAGAAATGATCTGTACCTTGATTGTGCTGTTAATTCCTTATGTGATCATAGTTTCAAAACTCATCAAACTTTCATTTAAAATGGTTGCATAATCCATCCTTCCTGGTAAGCAGCACAAGCAAGCCGCAGGCACGCCAGGGAAAGAACAAGTTAGCATCTCCTGAGAACCAGCCATGCTGGAACTGGGGGGACCAACCAAGAGAGCACAAGTCATTCTTCTGGGTAAGTGGTGCAAGCGAGCCGTGGGTATGCCAGGGAGAGAACAAATCAGTGTCTCCCAAGAACCAGCCATGCTGGAACTTGGGGGACCAATCAAGAAAGCAAGAAGCTAGACATTCTCGTAAGTGGCAGGAGCCGCAGCACTCCAGGGAGAGAATAAGTATCTCCCATAAGCCTACTGGTGTGAGGGCTGAGAATCAAATGTCCTGGGGTCCCTCCTCCCCTTAGCAACTGTATGATGTCAAGGTCAGCCAGAGTTGATAGCAACTAAGGCACATAAAACAACTAAATGCTTGTATTGCTGGGTTGATTATGCTGACCTGGGGCCAGAGCTCTGAGCATCTCTTGAGAGGGTGACTATATGCAACATAGCAAATATGGGGGATTTCCTTCTATCTTGTGTTTGAAGTTCAATATTGTTTTCACTGTTTTGCTTTGTTCTGCTTGTTTTGCTCTATCCAATATTCTGTTTTGATAGGTTTTATGATGTTCTGTTTTTGGTTTGATTTTGCTATACCTGATTGAATGGACAACTATTGAGAAGATAACAAGATATATTTGGTACCTATTAATGTTTTCCCAGTATCCTGCTCTGAAGTTCTGTACAAATTTCACTGCATTGTCTTGATTGGCATTGTTCTGTACTGTTTTGCTGTACTTTACTGTCTTTAAAATAAAAAAAAATTTTTAAAAATTTTAAAAATGGTTGCATATTACTTTTTGTAAGTTATATATCAGTAGGGCCAGGGATATAGCTCAGTGGCATGGAGCCTGCCTGGCAAATGTGAAGTCATGAGTTTGAGTCCCAGTATCAAAAAATAAAAAAAGTAAGTTATACATCAGTAGACTTAATAGAAACCAAAAGCCATGTAAAAACATGGATTCTCTCTGGAACCTGGATCACCTGTGCTGCAGACCTAACTAACCTTTCTTTTCCTCTCACTGCAGGTAGCCTAAAAGGGGGAAAGTCAGGGCTTTCAGCTTAGGACATGTACAGTCCACAATTTTCTCTTATTCTGCATCACCAAGTATTTTCATTCATTTGATTTTCAGTCTTCTTTTACGGTAGGCAAGATGTGATGAATCTTTGAGTTTGGCTTCTCAGCAAAAAATGTATTTCCTGTCTGAGCTTCCAGGCTTGCTCCAGTGCTCCTGCCAGGTAGACACTGCTCTGTGGGTGGGGACCCGTCTCCATCCATCCTCCATTGCTAGCTGAGATTGGGTATTTGACAAATGCAAGAGGTTAATTTTGGCTCCAGGTTCTGGAGGCTGGAGAGTCCATACCACTGTATCAGTGTCTCGTTAGCTTTGTTGAAGGTGTCATGGAAGAAGGGCAAGTGGGCCTATGAAAAAGAGAAAGCACTAGAAATGGAACTTAAACAATCTTCTTTTGTGGTAAGTAATCAGCTCTGCAAGAGTCATTACCTGGACGATTAATCCAGTCCTGAGAAAAAGGCATTGGTCCCTCTTAATACCCTAGACACCTTTTAAATGCCCCTTTCAATCCCTCCCAATGGCAAAGAAGTTTCCATGTGAGTTTCAAAGGGAAAAACAAAACAAAAGACAACAAAATATGTGTAAACCACAGCAGGGACCACCTTCCACTGGGAATGGGACATCTGTTTTGCTTTCCTTTACCACTTCACTGTAGGTATATAGCTTCCTTAAGGATATTTTGGAAAACAGTGACAAGTAGTGACATGACTTGGGTATCAAAAAGACCCTTAGGTTAATATCATCTAGACATCATAATCATTCCTAAGAAAAGTCTCCCATAGATATAACATGTTCATTCAGGCCTTAGTTTTTTGAACACACTATATCTTTAAGCAGGAAACTCATCCCCCAGCCTTGATACCTCTCTGACTGGTGGGAGACTTACATTTCAAAACCCAGACTGAGTCATTGTTCCTAATCTTTCCTACTCACCAGTCTCGAATACATCTATGTATTTCTTGCTACACAGTGCAAAACAAATGCAAAGTGCTTAAGTGTGACACAGGTCTGTGTTTACACCTTGACCTGCTGCTTGCTGTGTATAACTAAGAGGAATTTATTTACTCTCTCTGAGCCCCCAAATACATACACATATAATAGGGCAATGTATAATATTTATAGCCACCAAGACACAAAGACACACGTTTGTGTATTTTTTTCATTTTTCATGTACATTTTTGTGTATATGCAAAAATTTATGAAGTTTGCAAAATGAAGATGCACAATGTATAGTTATTATTAGATTCTAATGCAGAAACAGCTACTAAACTTTCCTTGCAACTAGGTGTGGATATATGACATAGAGACAATGGAATGTGAGTGCTATGTGTCACTTGGAGTAAGGATTTTAGAAGAGAACACTTCTCCACGTTTTCTTTTCCCTTCTGTTGGATTGAAGCAAAATATGAAGAGATCTAGGAGATAGTGGAACCATCACATGTAGGTATCCTGGGCTCCCCAATCACCTGGAAGGCAACTCTCTGTCACCCAGCAACACCTGCACTGGATTATTTCAGAAGGAAGAAATGAGTTTATCTTGGATCAAGTCCCTGAGATTCTTAGGTTTATTTATTATAATAGCTAGTATTAATTACTCCGATCAACTTAGGAATTCACACTTGGAAGTGGGAGTTAATGTAAGAAAAACTTAAAATATGTTGCATTGGCGGAGGAGTTGGATGGTGTCACAGGCACTGATAAGGAAGGCTGAGAAAATGGAGATTTACGAAGATAGCAAAGAACTTGGTAGATCTATTGCTGGTGATAATTTAAAAAGGCAGGCCAAGTGACTGATGAGCTTCTACCTTCAGGGCAGAAGCTGGTTATTATTGATTGTATTCAGCAAGATATAACATGACAGAGATGTGCTCGGACAAGGATTGATCTTTATGAGTGCGGGAATGAGAGGGACAAGATAGAGTTCAGAAATCTAGTGCTTCACAGGATCAGAAAAGTAAAATTTTTTGGCCTCAGTCTTTTGACAATGTGACTGAAAAAGGCTTTGAGTAGCACAGCTCCATTTAAATATCTCAATCTAGTGAATACCATTCTAACTTCTGTAGGAGTTATAAAATAACTAGGGACTGATCTCTGCCCTCCAGGGCTTTGTAATTTAACAGAAAAGATGATTCATGTGTACAAGTAACTTCAGCAGGAGACCAAGCCTGAAACATATATTGCTATAAATAATTCAAGAGAAACAAAGTTCCTCGGGAAGCCTGGAATAAGTGTTCTCACGATGATGAGAACTCGGACAGTGGCTGCTCATCTAGCCCTCAAATCCATGAATGCATAGGCTTTGGCTGTATCTCACACCCATTTTTATCTTTCTGAAACACCAAAGTTTAAATTTGGTCAGTGGGATTGTAGCTGACACCTTAGGCACTGAGGCGTTGCCTCAGGCCAGGCACGCGTGGCTTCCCTGTCTGCGTTCTCCCCGACTCTACACGTTGCTCACCCTGAGATCTGCCGTATAGCCTCATTTTTGTAAAAAGAGGAGAGAACCCTTATATCCAAATACTCCTTCAACTGTCTCACAATTATGAGATAACCCGACTTGAAAGCCCCATTCTATTTGTTGAGATTGCTTGTTTTTATTGTCTCTTATGTTTTAAATAGTCATTCTTTGGGCAAAGAATACAAACTTGCAGCTTCTTACTGTTTCCTGGCACGAGCTTGGTGCCTTTTTAGCTCGCTTTTATTGTCTATTTGGCTGTGCAGTGCATTTCTCTAAATATAGAACAGTGCAACACTATGGACAGGATAATGTTTTCTTTCTGATCAATTTTGTTGAATTTTTCTAGAACACTAGGTACTGCTCTTTTCTCAAAGTGCCAAGAGTGGGCAGAAAAAAAAAATTGAGTTTCAGAGTTGTCCAAAGTAGAAGGCAATCCTTGCAAGGCCTTCTAAGGTCACAAGGCCCAGATTCACATTGCTCTGGACACAGCTCTGCCTGTGACCTGAGTGGGCCATAAAATGATGGTCAGCAGAACATACTGCCCCCCTGGAGGCAAGGTAATGTCCTATTAGTAGCGCAGGCTTCTGGATTGGATCTTTTGCATCTCTACTTGTTTATGGGTGAGCTTAGGTTAGTTACTTATTTTTATCTATATAAAGGGATGATACTAAAATATTAGACTTATTTATATAAATTATTCAGAACATTTTCCAGAAATGGTAGCTGTGTTTGTGTATGTCTGTGTATATCTGAATACTTTATGGTATTTGTGAGCAGATCTTTCATTTTATTTCTGGGAAAAATATGCTGTATAGATTTATTAATGAGATGAACTAAAAATGGTTCTTACACCCCTTATGAATCAGATTCAAGTCCCTCGGTGTCTGTTCATTCTGGTGAGAGGCTGCATTGCTAGCAATAGTGTTGAATAGTGGTTAGAGCAGGGTATGTAGCTAGCGTGAGATGTTTAGGTCCTTGTGTGTGGCCTTGCACAAGGTGTTTAACTTTTCTAAGCCAGGGCCTTCTCCCAATCTGTACCTCTAGCCCTCCTGAGACAGGGATTTGTTAAGTCATTAAGTTCTCCAGGCTGGGTGTAAACTTGTGATCCTCCTGCCTCTGCTTCCCAGAGTCCTGGCATTACAGGCATGTATCACCACACTCAATTCAAAGTGAAACTTTTTCTTGGCTTCAGTTCCTTAGTAGAAATCTTCATATTTTTGGTAAATAAATAACGTTTGAGCACTTCAGCATGGTGTTTGGACTACTTCAGACCCAGATCAGGGTTCTGAAATACATGTTATATATACTGTTTCCCTTTTTACAACTGAATCCTGAATTCTGAAATTCATCTCTCTTCAAGAGATTTGGATGAAGGACTTGTGATACCTCCTCATGAGATTGTTGGGCTCCATTAACTTCCTGTAAGCCTTTTAGGATTTTGTTAGCTATTATCCTCCTTGGAACAATCGGGGGGGGGGGGCTTGAAAAACTATCCCATTTTACATATGAGGAAAATAGGGCCCAGAAATGTTAAAGAGCCACATAGCTAGGATGTGGTGGAGCTGGGATCCAAATAACACATTTCTGTCATCCAATTCCATACATCAGATCAGTCTCTGCACTAGAAGAGCAAACCCAGTTAAAATTCCACTGGAGAAATCAGAGTCTATGACCAAGGATACACAGTCACTGGGGACTGTCCTCTCCAGACATGTCAAAAGGCAGCAAGCTCAGGGTGGGTTCCCTACCCCTGTCAGTGACTATGTAGGGGAGGGGAGGGTGAATGGGTGCTGGAAATGCTGCCCACACAGGCTGCTGACCAACCACAGAGCATGAGGAAAGCTAGGACCATGCTCCATCAGACTGCACTGCTCTGCCCACTATTCTGAGCACCGACCTGTCTTACGTACAGTCCCTCTAGAAACAGACCTTCAAAAAAGGATTTGAGTGCAAGTAGTTGACTTGAGAAGTCCAGGAAACACCCCTGGGCAGTGCAAGAGTGATACAGGGATGAGAAGGCAGACAACAATGGGTGTGTTATTATGCCAGCAGTTACAGTGAATGACTGAAACTCCACGGGAAACTCAGGATCATGCTATAAATCATGTGCCTCAGAATTATCTCACACAATTATCTCTCATTTGGAGCCAAGGTATTCATGCCCCATCTCTTAAGGGACATTGGTTGAAGATTACCCTTGGGGATGTCACTGGCAGGCAAATAGAACAACATGACCTTTCATGTTCTGAAATGTCAGGTCTTAAGGGATATGAATGAAACATTGGCAGGGTCTGTATTGCACCCATTAGCACTGTTCTGTCTTGTATCAGAATGGCCTTGTTATTTGCAAAGCCCAGGATTGATGCTGTTTGATTCACTATGGGTGTGATATTCACTGACATGCCTGCCTGCCGTCAGAGAATTCCCACCACACTTCCTGCTGTGGTGCCTAAAATAGTCATCAGCCTCCAGAGGCCACCAATGAAACATTGGTGCATTACATTGAGAAGAAACCAGTGAACCACAACCTTTCCTCTCCCAGCTGAGAGGCTTGCCTCGAAGGAATGAGGTTTGGAACCAAGATCTTTTAATGGAAGACCTGGGATGGAGATGAGGGGAAGACAGTAAGAGGTAGATCACTACCTGTGAAGACCCTGGGTGAACTGAGGTACCAGCTGCCAGGCTGGAGATGGCACCAAACAGAGAATCAAAAGTGCCTCTGAGAGAATGAAGGGGACCAAGGGAATATTTTCCTACTTGGTAGTTTAATCCAGATCAGGACCTACAAAAGAAAACCTCCCTCACTGAGGCTGAGCAGGCGAGTCCTGGAGGATGGTGGCCATACCTTTTCCCTCAAGAATTTAGCACAATGACCTGTGACTTATTTAGCTGGATGAAATGGCAAAGGCCTCAGTACCCTGCTCTAACCATTCCTCTCTGACGTTTCTATAAACAAACTCTACATTTATCCAAGTGAGCACTCCATATCTACTTCTCTCCTATGAAAATAAAAAGCAACACCCATCACAATTGACTTATTGGTAATAAGACTTTGTATGAATTACTCAACTCTGTTTATTCATTGAAAAAATATAGAGAATGCCCTTAATTTCCCAAGCTTGTAGTCAAGACTTGGTGAGATTATTACGGAATGAGTTGTACACCTTAAAATCTCCATTGCTCACACTACAGGTCAGTAGTATTTTGTTAAGACAGTCCTAGCAGACTAATATGGAAGTAAGTCCTAGAAAGAGCTTTGGTACAGAACTGACACAAGGTAGAGATTCAGCAAGTGTGTTGCCATATTGCTTCTAATAGTACACCTGACTTTCTAGATGGGAGAGAGAATTCTGGAATCTTTCATACTGAACAGCTGCAAATCCACTTGAGCTCCTGGTAAGAAATTGAGCATATCACAGAGAAAGCAAGCTACAGCTGCTGAAATTTTCCAGCCCTGTTTCTGTATACCAGTCATAATGACTTGTGTCAAATAAAAATGTGCCTTTCCTCTTAGGAATTTCACATACTTACACAAACTGCTTCTGCATCAGGCAAATGTTTAGAACTGAGCATGAACTAAAGGACTATCTTAGAGGGCCAGGTGTCCAAGGCTACGACTGTGCCCAGAAGAACACTAAAAAAAATGAGGCAATTGATTTTATCCCACCAGCTCTGTAGTTTAGATTACACAAAATGGGAAGCACGCCAGGCTGGGTAGTTTCAGGAGCTGCCCAGCTGAGCTTATAGGAGTTGGCCTCGACTAATGGTAGTTTGGTCAGTTTAGAAGTCCACCTACCTTTGACTCGTGGGCACATTAGGGAGAGGGAACGTTTAAGACTCTGTTTTTCTCCAGAACTTTGAGCTCTAGTTTCATATTTATAACTCTTAGAACACCCCAGTCAAGTTCCCCAAATGGCCTTCTGGGTTTCAGACCTCATATAAACAAATAGGGGAGAAGGATCCTCTGAAGAAATTATGATTCTTTTTGTTTCATTTTCAATCTGAGTAGATGCACTAGAGACAGTACTAAAATCTATTCAGAAAATAGTTTTTATCTAGGATCATTGATCAGAGAACTCTAAATGGTATAGAAAAAGGAGGTGTGTGCTGAATCTTGATAGGTGGGAAGAGGTTACTTTGGCTTAATTGAAACCATTTGGAGTTCTTTTATTTGCTTTTAGTCCCACAATTTTTTTCTTTAAATCAGTGTTGTCCAACTATCTCCAGAGACTCCATGAAGCTCCACTGGAATTTCTACGGTCCTTTCCCGTTACTGCTTCTCTCTGATCCTGACTCCACAGGGTAGGGTGTTAGTGCCTCAAGGATCTCTCACCATTTGTACTACAACGCAGATGGATGAAACGCTCAAATCTGAATCATAAAACCACATCGTTCTGTGCCTCCCTGAAAGTATTTGTTCTCTTACTCAATATTGTTTCAGTGTACTCGTTAAATTCAAACGCTATGCAACATTCACCATGTGCAACCCTCTCAAAGGCACTGACAGTGCTAAGACAAATGGCATACCAACCCTGCCTTCAAAGCACTCCCATTTAGTGGAAGGGCAGAGAAGTAGTTATTACCATATGGCCACTAAGGAAGACAAGGCATCGAAAAAGACTTTGAAGAGAACACTAATGGTTATGGAGGTGACCTCCCAGGAAGCAAAAGAGAGGAGTTTTAGTAGGAAGAAAAATGTGATTGAGGAAATAAGAAGCATCAAGCAGTTTGCTCTAAGAGAGTCAATCTTTTTGATGTATGGCTGAAGGCTGCTGGTGATATTGGTATCGATAAGATGCATGACATAATCATTTGGCACACACACAAAAAAAGGAGGATGGAAAATAGCAAGGAAATATAGGAGGGAAAGAAAAGGGGGAGGGAGAAAGGAAGGAAAGGAAGGAATGAAGAAAAAAGAGAAGAAAGGGAGGAATCCAGGAAGCAAGGAAGAAAGGAGGGGAGCAGAGACTGGGAGAGGAAAGGCAGGGACCAAAGGAGGAAGGAAAGAGAGATGTATGGAGACAATGTGGAAACACTTACATGATTGAGAAAATATCTTGTGAATCAATACATAATCTTATTCTATAATTTTAACCCCTGCTCTAAGGAGAACTTGAGAGACTGGTCTGCCAGAGTCTCTCTTTAGCTTTCATACTGTCTAATAAACACCAAATTCACCATTTCTCTTATTTCTAAAGGGATTAAGCAATGGTCTTTGTACCAAAATCCATGAGAAGTACATCGACAAGGAAAAGCAATAAAAATGTTATGTACTTTATTGCATAGGGTGATATGAAGAAGATAAAATTAGTATTTATTATCTTGTTTGAATATTACAGTTATTTGACATGTTAAGTTAAATTTGTTACCTTTTTGGCCAAAATCTTTTACAAATGAGTTTAAGTGGTATTGTTATTGCATCATTCTAAAAAAGAGAGTCTCCAGAGATGCATCCTACCATGTACGTACATAGGTGTAGGTCTTCCTATAAGGAGCAGAACAATATACTAGCTACCAAATTAAAACTCAATTTTAAGAATTGCTTTTTTATATGAATGGGGGTGGGGATTCTTGGTGTGATGGTTTAGATCTAAAATGTCTTTCCACAGTCTCATGTGTTCATAGATGGAGCTTTTGGAAGGTAATTGAATCACTAGAGCATTATACTCATCAGTGGATTAGTCCACTGATGAGTTTTTATCTGAATGTGTTGATGGAGGTAGGACTTGGTTACAAAGCTGGGCCCTGGGGGGAGTGTTACCTGGAAGGGTGCATTCTTGCCCTTTATTTCTCTCTCTGCTTCCTGGACACTATGGTTTTCTTCTGCCATGCTCTTTCACCATGCTGTTTTTGCCTTAATTCAATCCAACCATGGACAGAACCCTCTGAAACTGTGAGTCTAAACAAAGTTCCCCTCCTCTACATTGTGGGTGTTGGGTATTTTTCCCCAGGGATGGAAAAGTGTTTGATATACCTATATTGTGCCTTTCTGAAAGAAGAGGAGACAATGAGGGAGGAAGTCTGCCTAAGAACAGCCAGAGCTCTATAGGGCTGCATTCCCTTGATTCTTCTCCTTTTCTGCCATTAAGGTACTAGGTTTGAGTAATGGGGTTTGGTTTTGATTTTGTCAGTACACTTCTTTTGTACATATTTAGAGACCCAACCAGTGATGCAAAAGGATTGCCTAAATTTTTTCAGCTCAAAGACTGGATGACTGAAATCATGCCATGCATCTAAGTACCTGGAGTAGGCATTCCATATGTTCATTATCTAAGTTAATGAGCTCTCTCACTCCATTTAGCTTTACCACTAGAAAATCTATTTCTTCAACAAATATTTATTTCTATCTCTTGCCAGGTGTCAGACACTAAATATAACAATGAGCAAGAGGGACATGGTCCTGTCATCCTGTTGTTTGCTGCCTCTAAGAAAAGGCAATAATTAAATCTAGCATCATGATATCATAACAGTGTGCTAAGGGAGGTGCTGATAGGTCCAATATCAGAAGGGTGACATCTGTTGGGGGAGTGAATCAAGGGGTACTTCCTGGAATAAGTGACTCAAATGAAGTTAGAATTCTCAGTTCTAATGAGGCTTAGAATCTATTTAGAGAAGATTGTCATACATGGAGAAATAAACAGTTCAACATAAGATATACTAAGTTCTATGTTAGATCACAGATCATAGAAAGTAGAAATGAACTTGATGAGGTGCTAAGCAGTCTTGAAAGATGGGTAGATCAATAGAAGTCTGTGGGACTTCTGTGGGGAAGTCTGTGGACATACCACCCTTCACATTCCTGATTTTGTCTGATGTCCTAAACTAAGCAAGGGCAGGTCTGGTTAGTACATTGATGAGAAAATAAGTGAAGAAAAGGCAGAGACTAGAATCATACTCGATAAGGAAATGGGGCCTATGAATGGTTGTGTCAAGAGGGAAACCGGCTATGTTATTCAAGATACGAAAGTCAAGCAGAAATGAAAATGTAACCAGAGTCCTGTTGTCGTTATTATTTTTAACAAGGTGATATATGTCAAAGCTATTATATGTCAAATCTTATTCTGAGTTGGATGCTGAGCAGCAAATCTTTAACTATAGCTTTAAGATCCATTTCCTCTCCCTATCAAGGAGAAACCAATCCAACACTCATGTGAGAAATGAGGAAGGAGCAGGGTCTTAGTTACTTTTCTTATTGCTGAGACAAAATACTTGACGCCCAAAGTTAAAGGAAGAAAGGCTTATTTAGCTGACAGTTTGAAGACAGCTGGAGTTTTTCAGTCCAAAATTGGTTGACTCTAAGGCAGGGTGGCATGGCAGACAGGCATCACAGAAGAGAAACAGTTCATGGTGGGCAGAAGGTAGCAAAGCAACAAGTGGGAAACCGTAACTCTTTCTGTCTCTTATATCTTACCCAAACTATTTAGGGTGGGTAGCACTCACACCCTTAATCCTAGTGCCCTTGATCTGAGTATTGCATCATGACTCAGTCATACACTCTAGATTCAGCCATGTCTATGACCACATGAGGCTTCAGGGTACATCTAAACAACAACCATAACAAGCAGCATATAAATTTAACCCCAGAGCTGACACCATGCTCTTCCTTCTGCTCCACATTGTTCCTTTTAAAAGTAGAACAAAACAGTACAGGTCATGGAGCCCTAGGAAGGCGCTGGAAAACCATCAGGTTCCCTGAAAGACCTTTGAAAGCCACTCATCCAAAGCACAATTTTAGTGAGAAAAGTCTTTCCAGTATAAAATCTGATTCATCTGAGACACAAAAGGTATTTGTGTCATATTTTCCATGGAAATTTATTTCACCAGAGGCAAAATATTTACGTCTCCATTGGGACACTACAACTCATGGAGAATTTTGTGTTATCAGGGGAGTAATATCACATTCTTTGAATTTTGAAAGGATAGCCAAAAATCTCTTCCCTTGATCAGAATCAGATGATATGAACTGGAATTCTTGATTCCACATTTAGCTTTAAAATGGAAGTGGAACCTTGTGGGAAGGCTCAGTAATCCCTGATGGATAGGGCTGGCTGTATTTCACATGGGCTTCAGTTTTATGAGGATAGTTGTATGCATTTATTTAGGGCTCTAAAGTTTTATTTTTGTACAGGGGATCGAACTCACAACCTCACCCTCGCCTGGCAGGCGCTTATGCTGCTTAGCTAAATCCCCGGCCCTCTAAATTATTTTTGCAAAGCATTTTTGCAAAGCATTAGGATCACCTATCTGTCAGGGAAATTGAAGTTCTTTAAAAACAGTAGCATGTGAGCATAGAGAAAGAGGTAGGACATAGCAAAGAATCCATCTCTTTTTTTCTGTGAAAGTGTTCCAATTCTAGTTGCCTCATGCCAAGGAGCCCCTTCCTAGTAGACTGTGGCTTAGCATAGCATCTTGGGCCCTCTTAAAACTACCACAGAGAAAGCATATCTGGGATGTGACAGATTGGTCCATGCTGGATCTTTCTCTCAGAGCTGCCAGGATGGACAGATGGAGCTGTCTTTCCTTTCCTGGCTGTGCCTGTATAATCAACTTTGGAGGTAGCCAATATACCACCAGTTTAAAAAAATGCTGAATCAACATCTAAATTGTAATAGTTCTAGAAAGACGATTAGCCTTATAGAAAAATTTTCTGATAAAATATTCGCTATAATATTTATTTCAAGAATTGAAGCAGGCCCATACAGACCTGACAGAAACCTATGCCAGTAGTTTAATTCTTTATAAGAAAAGCAAAAGGAGGAGTTGAGATTCATGAAATCTATAGAACTGAGCTGAGAAAAGACAATGGTCCAGATAAAGCTTGGGTTCACCTCATTTTCTAGATTCTCCTGACCTTATTCTTAGCCTACATGATTAGTGCCCTACTCTAGGACTGACTGACAGTAATTTGCTTGCTTTAAGGCCCTTATCATTTTCACAGTCTGTCTATGCTCTTATGTCCTCAGTGATCCCTTTAGATACAGCCTTTCTCAGTTGCAAGGGGAGTTTGATTCTTTCCACCTTACTTGCCAATGGTCCTATGTCATTCTAAAGCAGTGTTAGATGTTTGCTTTGTCTTGGAGCTCTGTACTTTGCATTCTTTCTCTTGCCTACCATGAAATGAAGAAAAGAGCAATAAACATCTTGTTTTGGGGAACAAAAACTGAAAACTCCACCTGAAAATAGATTCCTGCCATGTGCTGCAGGGCTATTTTTGCAATACCTTTTTCTATTGCAATGAACTGGAAGTAGGCAGAATATGAAACTAAAAGTGGCTTAAGGAACAAGGGGTCTATTTTCTGAAGGTAGTTAACACAATAATCAGATTGTTAGGGTTCCAGATTGACTTCGTGTGATTCGTACTTGCCCTAAGCATGCAAGATGACTACTCCAGCCATCTTTGGCTAGTCGTGATTTCCTCACACAGCAAAATCCAGAAGAAAACAGGAAAAGAATTTCTCCCAGGAGAAGATGACACTTCACCTAATTTCCCTATCTCTCTCTCTCTCTCTCTCTCTCTCTCTCTCTCTCTTCTCTCTCTCTGTCTCTCTCTCTCTCCTTCTAGAAATGTTTGCCAGGAATATGCCTTCTAGAAGATTTCCCCCTTAATATCTTAATATCAGGGTCACATGCCTACTATCTACCTTTGTTGAGAAAATGTCCAGTGTCTTCATTAAACTTGTATACATATTCTTAAGGTAGGTTAATATGCCAATTTTCTAGGCTAAGGCAAGATAATGAGGCAAACACTATATTTAAACATCATCTTTCCTAAGAAGCCCTTAATACTTCCCTTACATTAAGATCAGTTCTTTTTTAGGAGTTAAAAGTCAGTAAAGATGATTTCTTACTGTTCATTTTTTTGAAATTCTGTATTATTTCCACCTCTTTTCTATTTTGTTTTTTTCTCTTTAAATAAAAAATTTTAAAAATTACAATAAAAAAGTCAGCAAAGGTTTCATATCTACTGATAACCTTGATGATTCAACACATAGATGTACACACCCCCCCACAGTCACACACATCTCACGCAACTCTATCCAAGGTTGTGATTTTGTATATTCAAAACCTTAGTCTTAACAGGAGCTAGGTATGGCTTAGCTTCTTAGTATTACTAATTAAGTGGAACAAAAAATGAAAACTTCAATCCTTTTATAAGGATGACACATTGCTCCAGTATGATTAATACCAGAAAAGTTAACAAACCTGGGTCCAAGGAATGGTGATTACAGGTGTATTCTAACCCATATTTACTCCCCAACACCTAGCAACAGGCACAGAGCTCAAGTCACTGGGGAAGAGCAAATAAAAAGTTGGAGCTGCTTACTTTTGGTCAAGGTCCATTCTCAGAAGATGTGTGTCCCAGTTATTTTACCTCACAGTGTGTAGAAGTTTCAGTCTGTAGTCAGCCAGCTCCGAGAGCACATAGCCTGGCAGAGGGGCATCGCAGAGGAGGAAGAGTCCATGGCAGGGCAGGCAGGGACAGCAAAGCAATGGACCTTCCTTTCCTATTCAGGAGAGATGTCCATTTTGTCTTGGTGTCTTGCATTTTGTGTCATTTCCCTTGCCTATCACGCAAAGCAGAAAAGAGCAACAAACAAATAAGCCTCGTGGTTGCTGCCACCCAGGTAGGATGTGGGAGACATGTAACAATGTGTCTGCGGTCATGGAGCAGCAGGTAAAAGGAGCATGTAGATGGCACAAAAATCAAGAAAATCTATTTGAACCCCAGGAAATGCACAAGCTTGTTGAATTAATATTGGGCATGGTCAACTGGGCTTTTCCTTTCCTTTGCAGAACCACAGAACCACAGAAATGAGTGATAGATGGGTCCTTCTCATGGCACCTGAGGGAAATCTCTGTGTAACTGTTTCACTAGATTTCTCTCTGGTTTGCTTGTGGTTTAAAACACCTGGGGAAAATTAAGAAATGTTAAACCTGTTTAAGATTCATTTTTAAAACACTCACATACTGGTATAATACTGTTTAACGAAAACATTTTATATTTTATGCAAAACAGTTTTGATTGGAGCCGTAATATCAAAGCTAGGAGGGGCTGGTGAGCTCTGGAGCATCAGAGTGATTCCTCCGATCGGAGAAAGAGGACCTTGAAACTCACAGCATTCAGAAGTGAAATATTTGATCTTAGACTGTGAGTCACACAGAAAATATGGATGCATAAAGGGAAAGATATATTCTTTGTGAAAAACAAGGAAGAGAGGATAGTTAGAATAGGAAAGAAGAATGTTAAGTTGAAATATAATATTTTCTCTGGTAATAGAGTGGTTTTTAAATTCTGTTTTGAAATTCTAGCAACTTGTGGCCTCCACAGGGAATGGCACACCACTGGGGCTCTCTTTATATTCAGATCTTTATTTGCTCACTTACTTATCTATTCATCATCATTCATCACTTGTCCAAAATCATTTGTTAGGGGCCTCATAGGGGCTATGGTGATGCACAAGTAGTCCTTCATCTGAGGGAATTCCGGTCTGCTGGCAACAGGCTCACGCAGCTAGGGGTTGTGGTAGATGTGATCTATATTATTCTACACTCACAGCACGCATCTGTGGACACAGAGAAAACAGCTCCTGACATGTCTGGGTGGCATGGAAAGACTTACAGACAGTGACATTTGACATGGATTTTAAAGAATAAGTGAATAATCATCAGGTTAAGTGATTGAGGAAGGAAATATCACTGAGGGCCCGGTCCTTCGAGAAAGCTCTGAAGTGCAACTGGGTATGCAGAGAAGACAGGACAGTGTAAGGTTGTGGGGTGCAGGGCAGGCACAGAGCCTGTGAGAGACATGAGGTGGGAGCGCTGAAACTGAACCGCAGTGCACTGCACCACCTGCCCGCCAGCGTGACCACAAGGCCAATCTATGCCTGCATACCCACCCACACACCCACCCACACAGCCCACTACAGAGACACATAGACCTGCCCACACACCACCCCATGTACCCCACCATGGAGAGACACGCACGGTACCACTGACACACACAGACACACCCACCTCGCCTCATATACCCCACCATAGATGCACATAGATGCTCACACGCTACCTCCATATTTCCCACTATAGACGCCCATAGACCCCCTCATTCCCCCCACTCCCCACACCCCACTCCCACATAGCCCACCACAGACACACACCCACTTTGCACACCCCTCTCACAGGAGTTGTCATTCCGGAGAAAACCCTCTGAGACAACAGGGTTGATTCTCTGTTATATCCCTGAGCACAGCAGAGTTGGAGATGCTGAGGTATTTTGGTAAAGAGGAGCCAACACTAGTTTCCAGCACAGGAGTGACAGACATATGTTATCTCTGGTCTGTGAGTTCACTGGGTCAGGACTAGGTCTGACTTGTGCCCCAGTATTCTTCTGTGCCTAGCACCATGCTCACTTAGTCATCTACTCATCATTCTTTCATCATTTGTCCAAAACCATTGGTTGGTGGGGGAATCTTATGCTTCATACACTGGGTCTGTGAACTATGTGAAAGAGGGAGGAAGTGTGGAGAATAGATTACTGTGGAAGCAAACTACTATCAGACCAGATAAGAGGCTGTTACAACAAGCGTCAGAACTGAGACCAGGACACTCCAATAAAATTTTCAGTACTGATGGAAATACTCTGTTATGCCTTGTCTATCAGGCAAGTCATAAACCACACAAAACTCTTGAAATGTGGCTGGTGAAGCTGAGGAACTGAATTTTTAATTAATTTAAATCTAAATAGTCATATGTAACTATTGGCTATCATTTTGAAAAGCACAGTTCTAGAATTTACTGTGGTAGAGTCAAAAGAACTTGTAACAAATTGCATTTGTTCATTAATTCAATCAGTAAGTATTTATTGTTTACTTTGTTCTTAAAGGGCAATGGAGGTTAATTTGTGACAACAATTTGTGCTATGTAAAGAAATTCCTCTTTTGTAAAGTATGTAATAAAGGAGATCACACTGGTGCTCAAGTGTCAGCAGTGGAGATAACACCCTTAGAGCTGATACCCTCTTGGTGGCATGGTGGACTGACAATTGGTGGTCAACTTGTACCACCCAGCTGAACTGAATCAGCATGGTGCTGGGTGTGAATGGTCTATCTGAGGATTGTTGCCAACAGCATAAAATGGAGAACTAGAGAAGTGGTGGTGTTTCTCCTGTTGCTGCTGGGTCTCCTGAAGGAGTTGTTGAGCTTATTTCCTGACATGTTCTTGGCTGTTCTCATCAGAGGAGCTTAACATTTCTTTTTCACTGAGGATGGCTGTGGTACTTTTCGGGGGAGCTCTGGTCCTTACTTTGAGCATTGCTTCCTGGTTCCAGTGCAGAATCTTCAGCCTGCTGGCACAGATCTTTCATCCTGCTGGCACAGAATTTGTAGCTTCTACCAATGACCTTTGGACCTTCCCAGCACAGATTCATGAAATAGACTTTCATGAGACATTGTCATGGGCTCTAGGTCGTCAGCCAGATTCATGCAGGACATTGTCGTGGGATTGAAGCCCTCAGCTGGGTTCTCAGGGGTCTTTAGCGTGTGGACAGATTTCCCGTACTTTTTGTGTTTCACTCTTTGGGTGACTACTATAAAATAGTTCTGTATTAAATTGTTTTCTCACAAATCCCGACTACAACAGTGGCAATGAGTTTAAAAAAAAAAGAAGTAAAATGTTCTGTGAAAAAATAAAGCCATTTGAAATTAAATTATAGCACTTTCTTTTTATTGTTAATCTTTAAAGATTTTTTTATATGCTAGATAGTGATCCTTTTTTAGAAGAGTAGCTGGCAAATGGCTTTCTCTCATTTTACAGGTTACCTCTTCACTCAGTTTGTTGCTTTCCTTGTTGGGCAAGAAGAGTCTTAGTCTGATACAGTATTATTTGCTTATTTTTGCTCTTATTTCCTATTCTATTTTTTAAATTTTATTTCATTTTAAAAAGGGGTAAAACTAAACATAACAAAACAGAACAAAGCAGATCAGAACAAAACAATGTAAGTGACACAGATTTTAAAACAAGGCATCAGGAGATCTACAGTGGCTACCATAATGTCTCTTGTTTTCTTCTAAATGGTTGTCTACATCTTCATACACAACAAATTCATACAAAAACAAATAGTATAAAACTGATCAGAACAGGGTAATGAAGGTGTTACAGGCCTTCAAAACCAGACAACATGAAAATTAAAAATGGCTACCATAATGTCTCTTGTTCTCTTCAAAATAGCTGTCCATAGCTTCATGTATGTTGAAATTGAACAATACAAAACAGACTAAAACCACTCTGAACAAAGAATATAAGCAGTATCGAATTTCACAGCATGATTATATGAAATCAGCAATGGAAACCATAATGTCTTTTTTTCTTTAAAATAGCTGTTCATTTCATCACGCATAATATAATCGATTCTCATAAACTGTTTTGGAGAAGTTGTAGACATGTATAAGCCTCTACGTGTGTACCTATCCTTTCTGCATTATAGTGAAAAACAAAACAAAATAAAACAAATTACTAGAAAAATAAGAAACAAAAAAGACAAATAAATAACAATAGCAAAGAGCCCAAAACAATAATGATACAGGCCTTTAAAACACGGTGGTAGGAACAGAACTGAGGTTCATATTTTACATAATGATCTTCAAGAGTTCCTCAGGTCACCTGACACAAACATGCAAAATTGTTCCAACCCTATAAATATTAACTGCTTTGTTCTATGTACTTATAGAATTTGTAGCACAATCATCTTAACTTTCCTAAGTGTGTTTATACAAATTTAGATATTTTTTCTTTGCCCTTCTTTTTTCTTTTTCCTGCTTTTTCCTGAGATATTATTTTTTCTCCTTTGAGAATATTCTTATCCTTTCACTGTATTTATTGAGGATTTTGTATCTTATATACTTTACCATTTCTTACACTAGGGAGACAATACAGTTTTTACTCATATGAGTTTGATTTATTTCACTTATGAGTATGCTCTCAAGTTGTATCCACTTACTTATAAATATCTCAGTGGATCATTCTGTATAGCTGAGTAATACTCCATTGTGTAAAAGTACCGCATCTTTTTTATCCCTTCCTCAGTTGATGGGCATTTAGGTTGTTTCCAAGATCTGACTGTTACCAATTGTGCTGCTATTAACATGGGTGCACATATATCACTGTGATATGATGTTTTCAGTTCTTCTGGGAATATGCCCAGAAATGGAATAGCTGGGTCAAATGGGACTTCTAATCCTAGCTTTTTGAAGAACCTCCAGACTGATCTCCATGGTGGTTGCACAGGTTGATACTCCCACCAACAGTGCAGAAGAGTTCCTTTTTCCCCAAAGCCTCTCCAGATTTGTTGTTGGTAGTTTTCCTTATCCTGGCTATTCTTTCTGGCGTGAGATGGAATCTCAGTGTTGTTTTAATTTGCATTTCTCTGATGATCAATGATGCTGAACCTTTTTTCATGTATTTATTTGCCATTTGTATTTCTTTATCTGAGAACTGTGTATTCATCTCAGATGCCCATTTTTGGATTGGGTCCTTGAATTTTGGGGGTCTGATTTTTTAAAAATTCTTTATATGTTCTAGACAGAAGTCCTTGTCTGAGGGACAATTGACTAAGATTTTTTCAAAATTCATAGGTCTCCTTTTTACTCTGTTGGAGATTTCTTTTGACATGCAGAAACTTTTTAATAAGATGAGATTCCAGTTATTGATTCTGGGAAGTATTTCCCGTGTGGTTTGATTTTTTTCATGAATTCTCTACCTACCCCTATGTCTTCAAGATTTCTACCTATTTTGTCTTCCAGGAGATTTAGTGTTTCTGTTTTAATAATTAGATTTGTGATCCATTTTGACTTTAGCTTAGTACATGGTGATAGGCATGGGTCTAGTTTTAGCTTTCAGCATATGGATAGCCAGTTTTTCCAGCACCACTTATTAAAGAGATATCTTTCTTCCAGTGAAAGTGTTTGACCCCTTTATCAAAAATAAGGTGGTTGAGTGTGTTTGTAGTTGTAGCTGTATCTTCTAATCTATTCCACTGATCTTCAGTTCTGTTTTAATTCCAGTACCATGTTGATTTTATTACAGTAGCTTTGTAGTATAGCTTCAAGTCAGGAATTTTGATGCCTCCTGCCTTGTCTTTGTTGCTCAGAATTACCTTTGCTATTCTAGGTCTTTTCTGGTTCCAGGTGAATTTTAGGAATGATTTCTCTAGGTCTGTGAGGTATGCTAGTGGTATTTTGATTGGGATTGCATTAAATCTGTATAACAATTTTAAGAAAATGGCCACTTTCACAATATTTGCTCTTCCTATCCATGAACAGGGAATGTCTTCCCATTTTATGAGATCCTCTTCAATTTCCTTTTTCAGGGTATTATAATTTTCCCCAAATAGGTCTTTTACTTCTTTTCTTAGACTGATTCCTAAGTATTTCATTTTTTTAAGATGCCATTGTGAAGGGTGTGGCTTCTATTATTTCTTGCTCAGTGAGTTTGTTGTTTGTGTGTTGATTTTTGAGTGTTGACTTTGTATCCAGCTACATTACTGAATTGATTTATTATACCTAGGAGTCTTTCAATGGAGTTTTGGGAGTCTTCTATGTAGAGTATCATGATGTCTCCAAATAATGATAATTTAATTTCTTTTTCTATCCTTACTCCTTTTATTTTTCTCTCTTATCTAATAGTTTTGGCTAGGACTATATTGAACTATATTGAATAGGAGTGGTGATAAGGGACATCCTTGTCTTGTTCCTGATTTTAGAGTAAAGGCTTTCAGTTTTTGGCCATTTAATATGATGCTGGCTGTTGGTTTGTCATAGATGGGTTTCATCATATTGAGGTAAAGGCCATCTATTCCAATTTTCTGTAAGGTTCTTACCATGAATGAGTGTTGGACCTTATCTCCTATTCTTTTTGAATCATATTAAAAAATCATTGACTATATCAATGTATTAAATTGTCTCTCTTGTGTTTTCTTCTAATAATTTTAGTTTCAAGGCTTATCATTATAGCTTTGATCTATTCAAAGGATAAGTAGTGCTCACTTTTCAGTCTCCTGCATGAGGAAATCCAGTCCACCCAACACCATT
Source organism: Dolichotis patagonum (assembly GCA_004027295.1). NCBI lineage: Eukaryota > Metazoa > Chordata > Mammalia > Rodentia > Caviidae > Dolichotis > Dolichotis patagonum. The sequence goes on from PVJX010012202.1 coordinate 28,029, forward strand.
TGTTGCAGAGTCTGTCCTCTCTCTAATGTATGTTTTTGGTGCATTTATTAGGAAACTCTTGGTTATAGATAATTGCAATTATTTCTGGGCTATCTGCTCTGTGCCACCGGTCTGTGTGTATGCTTTTATGACAATGTCGTACTGGTACTATGGCTCTGTAGTATGTTTTGAAATCAGATATTATGACGTCTTCAGCTTTGTTATTTTCTCTCTTGTATGTGAAAATGAAAAAAAGTTGATTTGAATATAGAATAGTCATTAATAGAGGCTGGGCAGGGAGGAAGAGACTGGGAGTAGAGATTGGATAATGGGTATCAAAACACAGTTAAACAAAAAGAATAAATTTTGGTGTTCCACAGCACAAGGGAGTGGCTATAATTCACAATAGCCTATAATAGATTTGATAAACGGCTAACAGAGAGGAGCTTGAAGTCCCCAAATATAAAAATGTTATGGAGAAGCTAAGGTTAATTGTACTGACTTAATCAATACTCATTGTAGGTATGCATTAAATATCATACTATACCTTATTAATATGTACAATTAATACATGCTAATCAAAAAGTAAAATAAAATTACAAAAAGAAAAGAGAAGAGAAGAAAAAATGAATTTAAAACAAAAGGAAACCAGGCATTTGACAATAAGGGCCAAAGTGGGGAAATTATTTTGTGGTATTGGCCACAGAAATTTTCTCTGAGAGGTGACAAGCTGAGAGTTGGATGCTCAGCAAAACACACAAACTCCCAAATAAGAACTCGAATGAACCAAAGCAACACAGCCCATCATGAAGACACTTTGGACAAGATGGGGCCTGTTCCATTTGCAGGAATAAGTCATTCTTTTTCCTACCTCGGGAAAGGAAATTGAATTTCAGAGAGGTAGAGAGACTCACCAAAGGCCACTCAGCTAATTAATCACATTGTCACCAAGGGCTTCATAATCTCCTGACTTTCAGCTCTACTTCCTACTGGGTAAGTCTCTTTTCATTTTGAATCTTTTCTTATTAGCAACTGGGTTATTGTAAGAAATGAAAAATTTAACACAGACAAGGTATTAAAATGGTAATTATTTTTTATTATTGGACTTACTTTAATTTTCTTATAGTATGTGCCCCTCAAGTCATTAACTAGGTTATTATTTTAGCATTACAAATGCATGGTACACAACTTTAGTAATTAAATAATATTAAAAGCATGAGACAGTCAATGAGTAGTCAACGCTTGATTTTTTTTAAAGTTAAAGTTGTCTGGGTAAATCTCAGCTTTGGGCCCATTCAGTGAACATCAGGTACCACTTGCCATTTGTCTGGAAGCAGCTGCAGGGACTCCAGATGCTGTGAGAAAGAGGATAACCATTCCCTGAACTACTGGCACGGCAAACCCCACCTCATTAAGTGGTGGTAAGTATCAAGGCAAAGATGGTTCTGAGAAAAGAAGAATGGGGCTATGGTATCCTAACAAACTTAGCTGTCATTGAGTTCTTCACAGAGAGCTGCTGCAGATAGGAATTGAAGATAAGATGAAGGCTTCACTAGGATGTGAAAGTTGAAAGGATAAAAGAAAAATGGTGACAACAAACATGGCACAGGGAAGGATTTTCTGCATCTAAGTTGAAAATCAGACCCTCATTTGGTTATTTGTCATTTTATACCATATTCCACACACTACCCAAGAGCTGGTATTTTTGTGAATATTAAGTAGGAAAAATAATCTGATAAACAAAAATGTGGGTTTGCTAGAGTCACAGTCAGAGTGGGAATACGTATGTGGGTTTTCCTTGATTTCTTTGTATCATTTGACTTTTCTGACCACACTTTCCGGCTCAAGCCATGCTTTAGACATCTCATTGTGTTGCACCTAAGTATGTGTCTTCTGTACAGTCATCAGATCCAAGGACTTGACATAACTGTTTCATGGTCACAATAACAGCACTAAAAATTAGGCAGTAACACTGTGGTTTGCATGTGAAGCATGATCTGAGAGTCGTATCTAAGGCTCATTGTTTACTCCTAATGACTTCCAACCCCAACAAGCTAGGGTGGAACCTCTTTCCAAGACTGGAACATCACACCTCCTACCATTCCTGAACAATGGAGAGACACACGGGATCATGTCTTTGAGCCCTCTGGTGCCCACTGGTGCACCATAGTGTGGACACAGCAGCATACACATAGCTGCAGAAGCAGACGGTCTAAGTTCTTGGCAGAACCCAACAGCTGTCTACTCCATACTTTGCCCTCTGCCCTTCATTTCACTGTACAAGCGTGTGCAAATTAGTTAATTTCTATGGTTCTTCACTTCTTCAAATGTGAAGCTGGAACAATGTTTATCTCATGGGAGCTTGAGAATAAAAGTCTCTGTACATAAAATGCTTTGAAAAATAAAAAGCACCATTCAAATGAACACAGGTATTTAATTATGACTTGCAAAAAAGTATTTTTGTGTAAAAGGTAAAATTTAATTAAATTACATTAACTTCACTTCATCCATCCATCCATCATCCATCTATCCATTCAAGTTTTATTAGACAACCACTCTGGATCAGTCACTGTTTTAGTAGTACTAGGTAAGTACATGATTGTGAATATCCCAGATACTATTATTCTGTGTTCTCTAGAGAAACAGAATAAAAAAGATGTATATATGTAGGAAAGGATTTATTATAAAGAATCAGCACATGTAACTGAAGGTAGCAAGTCCCAAGATCTGTAGGGTGAGTCAGTGAGTTGAAAATCAAGTGGGGAGCTGATGATGTCATAACTGTCCAGTAGCCAGAAGGCTGTATATCCAGAAAGATCAGTTTGAGTCTCAAGATAGGAGAAAAAGCCAGTGTGCAGGTTGAAGGGTAGCGAGGAGAGAAGACTTCTCTTACCTGGGGGACACATAACCTTTTGTTCTATTAAGACCTTCAGCTGATTAGATGGGGCTTGCCATGTTAGGGAGAACAATATGCATTCTTCAGTCTATCAATTTAAATGTTCATCTCAGAAAACAAAGCTAGAGAAGTTAATGTTATCCCAAAACATCTTCTCGGAACCAATCAGATTAATGTTTGACCAAATATCTGGACACCCCAAGACCTCATCAAATTGATACGTAAAACTGACCATCACATTCCTTATGGTGCTCAGATTCTGTTTTGGAGAGGAGAGCAGAGTAAATCCATAATTGTGAAAGTTGATGTAAAATTACAAACTGTGCTAACTTTTCTGAAGGAAAAAGTATAGTTTTCCAGGAGTGAGGATAAGAGTGGAGACATATAAATACAAAACTTAAATTCATAGACTTGGGGTGAAAGTCTTTCAGGCAGAAGAACGCACATAAAAGAAGACCTCAAGACCTTGAAATTTTGCAAATTCAAAGATCCAAAAGGCCAATGTGGCTAGACCACAGAAAAGAAGAGGGGTTATGTTGCCAAATGTTAACAGAATCTCAGACAACTATGGGATTTTTGTTACAGTATGTAAGGGCGGGAAATTTGGAGAAACTATGAAATAGCATACAGGGAACGAACTTGCTAGAGAGATATAGGGAAACTGTTTTGTGGTCCTTTTAGGTGGAGACATGATAAATCCATAATAATTCTAATTTCTTACCTTATGAGGTATTTGTATGGGATTTCATTCAATAGTTCAACGCAGGTATATGAATTAATTTTAACATTGCTGTGACCCTCCCTTTATTGGTATATATGCACATTTCCACATATTCATATCCCATAAAATCATGTTTTTAATAACTGCATAACCACATAGTATTTCATAAAAATATTTCTGTTCCTTCTATACTTCTGTGTGATTTTTTACTTCCATAACTTTTTATTCCTTAAAAATAGTACCATGGAGGCCATCTTTTAAAATTGCTTTTTCTTCTGAGTTCTTTTGTGGAGTTACATTCCCTCATGGATCACTTCTCTGCATGTCATGGTCACTGTGATTCACAGTGTGCTATAAAATGTATTGGGGGAGCCACATGTGAGTGACAGTGTCTGGCAGGAGGAGAATCAAGCTCCTTTGAACACAAAAAACCAATTATTATCTTAACATGCCTTCTCCTCTCAGTGTTGCTTCTGCTAGATGTTTGTTCTGCACTTAGAATCTTCGTGGCCTTTGGCTTAACAGGTAGCTTATTCTCTTCCTTTGCTTTGCAATATTTCCGAAGGGCTTATTGAGCAAGTGTTGTTCTGTTAGTGTTTTACCTGGAACAATAAGAAAAAGGATTAGTGGTAATGAACTGAATCATTCATAAAATCTCCATGACTGTAATTAACTGAAAGGCAAATGGTTTCCTGAGTGGCAATATTTTTTTATTTCTTTATTTAATATACTCTTTCTGAATTTCTAAATATTGAGAAATTAGTTAGGGACCAGCTCACCAAGCCGAGCAAGTATTGGAGAAATTCACCCAGCTTCCTTTCTTTGACTGGTCCTTTCTCTGATGATACCAACATTTGATTCAGTGCTCTTACACATTCATTGTAAATGTTGGTCAAGAAGCTAATGGAACAAAATAGAGCAACTGGGCTTGTTTTGGGACAAAGGTGGAGCTTAAATTTTGTGTCTGGACCACATTCTGGAACCTTCTCCACCTACATCTTTCTCCTCTGCTCATCCTGCAGTTCCACTTTCTACAATGACTCTGGCATTCTGAAAACATATTATTGTTTAGCTTACAAATTTTTCGTACCTTTTAATGTCTGCCAAATAAAGCTTGAAGATACTAAACTCAAATTCTAATATACAAAACCTTTTGTAATTATCTTCTATACTTTTTGTTCAACCTTGCTTCATTAGTTCTCTATAAATTTTTTACTACTCACAGGGCTGTTTTATTCATTAGGTATAGAGGCAAAATTCCTACCCCCATAATGTTTTCAGGAGTCATGCTATTTTAACTTTTTAAATGAAAAAGAAATGAACTACTCTAGTACTGTTACAAAACATAATTTTTTTTAGTATTTTTTAATAAAGAAAGAGACCCAGAAAACAAAAATGCTTAGGGCTCATAAAAGTCATAATGTATAGTACTCTCATGTCATTCATTTATTCCAAATGCAACTATTCATTCAATCAATAAAATAACTTCTGAGAGGACCTAAAGATGGTGGACTGGTAAGCAGCAGGATATGGAGGCTGTCTGAGAGAGACAGCTCAGATGCCAGAATAAAACATTCTGCAAAGGTCCAGACAGAGGGAGATGGATTCTCTCCACACAGGAAGAGACTGAAGGGAAAAGAGCTGATCAAACATGAAGACCCGGGGCTACTATTAGAGAAGCTAAGATTAGCCATCACAGCACTCTTGAGCTGCCCAAACTTGCGCCACTGCGACTGGCCAGAGCCACCCTGCGAGACAAGCTGAGTCATGAAATTGCCGCAACTGCACTGAAGCCATAGGTCGGGGAGCACAATAGAGAATGGAGCCACCGAGGGACCTCCATTAACCCGCAGTGAGTGCTGGGAATAAGACCCTCCCACTGGAAAGGGGCAGCCAACTGGACAACATGTTGGAGATGGGCAGGATGGCCCAAAATGGGAATGGCAGTGACTTCAGTTGGTTGCTCCCCTCCCAGAGCAGATTGGTGGGATTTGCTTGGCCTGGGTCACATCCCTGGCCAGGACCCAATAAGTGGTCCCAAACCTATTCCCTACACACAGCATGCACTAATGCAGTGAAGGCCTGTGAAGGTTGACTGGCCCAGAGGGAAGGGGCCAGCATACACTGCTCCTGCCTGCACCTCAGTGACTGACAGCAGACTGCAGAGGGCAGAAACCCCTAGCCTGCATGCTTCAAAAGAACCATAGCCAACAAGGAAAAGGACTGGGAACTACACTCTACACTTGTATGGAAGAAACCAAAAACATGACAAAAGAAAGAAATAAGAAAAAGCCCCCGCCCCCAACCCTGAGAATATTGATCCAGGAGAGGAAAATACAAAAGAGTTTGAGGGCAGCAAACATGCAATATAAAACATGGCATCAGCAGACATAAAGAGATATCTTCAGGACCTTGTAGATGAACTCAAAACTGAAATATTAATTCAAGTTAAGCAAGATATAAGTAGATTAATAAAAGAAATGCTAAGCACCTCTCAAGAAGACACAGATGGAAGAATGGAGGAACACAAAAAAGGAGAGAAATGTTCAATGAAGAATATAAAGAAAACCTAGAATACATGAAGCAGATTCAAAGAGCTTACCAGGAAACTAAAAACTCCATTGAAAGCTGGCAAAACTGCTTGAAAGAAACTAAGGATAAACTATTAATACTTGAAGACAGGTTTGCAATGTGTGATCATGAAAGGAAAGATCTCTTAAAAATAACAAGGAAACAGGCAGTAACAATACAAAGGCTAGAAGACTACAAGAGAATCTATAACCTAAGAATAAAAAAGTGGATGAAGAAGCAGGAATCAAAACAAAGGAATTACAAAGGCTATTCACAGAAATAATTAAGGAAAACCTCCCAAGCATAACAAAAGGAAATGATATTCAAATGTATGAGGCATAGAGAACTCCAGCCACCTATAGCCAAAACAGAGCTACACCCAGACACATAATAATCAAGATCCCAGAAATTCAATGTAACAACAGAATATTAAAAGCTATCGGAGAAAGACACAGATCACCTATAAAGGAAAACCCATCAAAATCACGGCAGACTTCTCAACACAGACCATCAAATCAAGAAAAGCTTGGAGTGAAGTAATCCAAGTCCTGAAAGAAAATAACCTCCAGCCCAGATTGATGTACCCTGCAAAACTGTCTCTAGAAATTATGGAGAAACAAGATGCTTCCATGACAAAGAGGAATTGGGGGAATTCGTGACCACCATCCAACCCTACAAAAAATACTGAAGGACATTCTAGAGAGAGAGAAAAAAATACCAGGATTTCAGGAACAGTGGCAGAGAAGCCTCAGTGAATGTGGCAGACAGTGGAATGAAGGAGAAAAGTAGACAACCAATGACAGAAAACTAGCATAGTAGAAATGAGGCAGAGAAGGTTGGCTGTAATCTCTAATATAGATAGCCTTGATATACTAACAAAAAGAAACACAGACAGAGTAGATCAGGAGATAGGGTCAATCGAGATGCTCTGTATTGGAAACATAATTAACCTGAAAGAGGGTTTATGGACAGAAAGTCAAATATGAGAAAACAATGCTCTATGCGACAGGGAACCAGAGAGAAATAGGGGCAACTTGATCAACACCTGCAGATAGGTTGAAAAGACATGATACTTTTGTGCAGTAGAGAACTACTCAGCTATAACGAAGGAAAACCTTGAGGTTTTTATAGGTAAAGGAATACAGCTCGAGATCAAGCCCAGGAGTCAGAAGGTTCAGAACCAGTTAGGGTAAATAGCAGGTTGTTCCTCCCAATCTAAAAACTGAGGGATTTAGTGGGACCCAAACTGTGCAGTGCACCCTGTGGGAGTGAAAAGAGAGTAATTGTCTAAAAAAGGAAGGCAGAGGATATTGCTAATAGTGTATCAGGATTTAAAATCTACATTATTCTCACCACTCTGTTTAGATGGATTATATTCTGTTCCAGTTTGTCTACTTACACTAGATTTGAAGGCACAGAGAGCTATCCCCAAAATAGCAGGATATATTATGGTAATCATACTTAACTTCCTATTAACTTAATCTGAAGCCCTGTATAACTTACACTGTCTTATTATGACTGATCTTATTTGAATCTGGTTTGTTAGATTGCTGTTTTGTATTGACTGATTTTATTTGAATCTGTTATGATTAATAGTATCAAGTCTGAGAGCATAGGCAACTACACTGGAGATGACAAGATTCACTAGGATACCCACTCTGGTTTGATTATTAAATCTTTTGTCTTATTTTCTTCCAAATAGTTGTCCATATCTTTACATACAGATAATCCACACGAAGCAACATAGTACAGAACTGATCTGAACAGGATGAGGAAGGCATTTCAGGTCTTCAAGACCAGACAATAGGGAAGCCAAGAATGGCTGTCATAGTGTAAAATAGGGAGCTGAGAAAGCTGCTTTTGAAGTCTTATAATGTCTCCAATGTTTTGTTTTTATTAATATTGTTATATATTGCTGAGACATCATAGTAACCATTGTAGATCATCTTGAATTATGGTTTTATATGACTTTTTCATTTCCTGTTTTTCTAGGAGTTTGTTTTGTTTTGTCTTGCTTTGTTTTGTTTTTCCCTCTCATACAGAAAGGATAGATATACATGTAGAGACTCATGCATGCGTAGAACTTATAAACATTTTATGAGAACTGATTATATAACGCATGATGAAATGAACAACTACTCTGAAGAAAAAGAGACACTACAGTACCCAGTGCTGATTCCATAGCATCATGATGTGAAATCCAGCAATACTGTCATTCTTTGTTCAGAGTGATTTTAGCCTATTTTGTTTTGTTTAAGTTCAACATACATGAAAGTATGGACAGCTATTTTGAAGAGAATGAGAAACACTATGACAGCCATTCTTGGCTTCCCTATTTTCTGGTCTTGAAGACCTGAAATGCCTTCCTCATCCTGTTCAGATCAGTTCTGTACTATGTTGTTTCGTGTGGATTCTCTGTATGTGAAGATATGGACAACTATTTGGAAGAAAATAAGACAATATGATAGATAGTGAAGATCTCTGATTGTCTTGCTTTGGAATTTATGTCTCTTACATTGCTTTCTTGTGTTCTGTTTTGTTGTGTTTAATTTTACCCTCATTAAAATTAAAAAAAACCTTTTTCTGTGTACTAACCAAACAGATATAGTCTCTGTTATAAGAGATTTTAGATGCTACTGTTTGAGACACATAAGTAAACAAAGATATTAACAAAATGATATAATGCCTGTTAAGATCTCAAATAGGGAGCTGAGAAAGGGAACACTGGCAGGATGTGGTCCTATTATAGCAGTGATAGAGAACCTCTTTTTTGAGCTGGTTACATGTAACTTCAGAGTGGTGCGTGTAGGAAAGAGTTGGCCCTGCACAGAGAAATGGAAAGGATACTGCAGCAGAATCCAGCTGAGGCTGAGGCATCTAGGTTGGTGCCCTGTTTTCTGGATTCTCCTGATGAAAAAGGGGTCCTTGGGGTCCCTGAGATCCTCAAACGCAGTTTAAGCCCTTCTGTTTCCCTGGGGTTGCTCCCACTGCTCCTTTTCCCCAGAACTGCTTCCTTGCTACTTCTCTTTCTCTAGTTTGCAAAGCTTTACTCTTTCTCAAATGTCACCACCATGTCACCAGCTCCATGATGCCTCCTGAAGGGAGCTTCCCAGCCTTGAAACTATCACTCACTCAGGTGTAAGCATTGATCTGCTGCTCTCCTTCTCTCATTTCTCTCTTATCTTGCCAGCAAATTCTGTGAAGGTAAAGTCGGTGTTTTGAGTTTAACATTCCTTGAATACTTTCATGATGACTTTCACATATTAGAAATTTAGTAAAAATCTTTTGCATACATGAAAAATGAATGAATGCATTATTCTAAGGCAGAGTATGTCTTATGGTCATATTCCTATAATCTTTCTTTTATTTCTTTTTCTAGACAGGGCAGCTATGATTGCTATTGGGACTGGGAGGCTGGTGATGAGATTTTGCATATTGAAGATGATGAATGAGCTCAGGGAAGCATGAGTTTTTTTCACTTAGTGACACTAATAAATCACTAATGAATGGGAAACATAATCCAACTTCAGTAGCTAGGACTAGAAACTAAATCCAAGCATGCAAGGGAATAAATATGTGTGTGCAGTGTGGGGTGGGGCAGTGTATGCACTAAATGAAAAGATGAAAATTGAGATTCTGCTAATGGGTCAAAATCTAAGTGTTTTACGTTAGAGTTTTTTCTTTCAATTTCTTGTCTTTTAAAAACTTAATGGGAAACCAATTTAGTTATCGAAGATTTTTGCACATTCAGGGAGATCACAGGTAAGACAACAGGATTGGCATTGTCAAAGTCCCCCATCAGGCCACAGATGTAAATCAGAGCCCCTCTGGTGGCTGGTCAGGTTGGGTGCAACTATAAACACTGCATCTTAGGGAATGGCATGGACAACATGCTGGACTAGCAAAGCGAGAGGAGGTGAGAGGAGCCATTTTCCAACTAAAGTATGGATAAGCTTCACAGGTGTGTCATAGTTGCATGGTTGTCAGAATTTGGTTGCTGGGATCTTAGAGGAAGGTGATAAGTCAGAGACACCCAGTTCTATCAGTGAGAAATAGAACACAAATAGTGCACAATTGAAACAACAATGTGAAAAATGTGGCAAGCAGAATTGCAGTAGCTGAGGAAATGATACAAATCCCAGGAAGTGCTTTGTGACCAACTTGTTTGAAAATTGAACTTTGTGAAGATGAAGAGTTGGGAGGATGAGATGAATGTACCCCTTTGTCTCCAACGGAAACACACTGCCTGAGATTTAGGGAAGTATTGCTAAGAGGATGAAAAGGCGGGGTGGGCACAGAGGCGAAGGAACAGCACTATCTGAGCCCCAGAAGGGTTAAAGAGCCTCCAGGACTACATCCTGAGTGTCCTGGAGGAGCTCCCTGGCTTGAGCTTCACTCATAGGTGCTTTTCCTTCCCCTGGATGTTAGCTGTCCATTCCACACAGTGATTGATGGCTTACTAAGTGACAGGCATGGTCACAGACTCTTGGTGAGTAGCTGTGGAAAAACAGGCAAAAATCCCTGCCCTTGGGGAACTTAGTTCTAAAGAGTCAAGAATATAAGAATTTTATATCATTTTATGTAAATATTCTAGGAATATATTCTTAGGTTCTAAAGGCAGTCTTTAGATATATTGTCTGCATAAAAGTAAAGCATCTAATAGATACAGAGGAACACACTTGTGGTTGTAAATAGTACAGAGTATGGAAAGTAGGGAGAGAGGGATGAGAGGAACGATTTTATGGGATGGGAGGGTATTTGAAGAAAGTCTCACTAAAATAGTGATTGTTGAAGAAATGCCTGAAGCGAGAGGGTTAGGAGATGGTTATTTGGATAAAAGCTTTCCAACAAGAAGGCACAGCTGGGGCAAATGCCCTGAGGCAGGATATGCCAGGTGACCTGAGCAGGAACACTAAAAAGAAGGATGTGACTACAACAGAGAGAGAGAGCAAAGGTATTAAGAGATAAGATCAGAAAGACAGGCGATGGAGGACAAATCATGTAGGGTCCCTTCAAGGCCTTTGGTTGTGAGTTGCTTTAGACAGACTCTATCACCTTGTAATAAGCTCTAAAAAATGTCTTTCCTTATTCCATCATTCTTTTCTCTTCACTTTCCTTTTCAGAGGACTCTTGAAATCATCCTTCAAATGTTGATTCACACTCCTAACACAGGGCTGTTTTCCAGACTTCAGCCAAAAGGTGTGATAGACCAGGAGAACTGATTGCGTCTTAAAGAACAACTTACTCAGGTACAGGCTGGGAGACCTCAGCACTTGAGCCAGAGCCTTCCTGGCAATGGTCTTCAGGATGTATGAATGCAAATATTCTACCATGTCTTCCATGATTTCCTAATAAAGAAAGATCTGCAGTACTAGTCCATAGTGAACCAGGAGGTCCAATGTTATTTTCATGGAAATATTGATATATACAGTGACCCAGGATCAAGGCACTGATGTCTCCACTTTATCTGCCTGTAAATGTTATGTCTTTCATCATCATCTCTCCTCTGAGGCTTGTGATCCAAACCACATTGCTTCCTTTAAAAAACTTTCATTGAGATACAATTTACATACTATGAAATTTCCCCATTTTAAGTGTACAATTCAGTGATTTTTTTTCTGTACACTTAGTAAATGTATAGAATTGTATAAACATCACCACAATCCAGGTTTTTCAATTTTCATCACCCCAAAATATTTCTTTGTGCCTATTTAGTCAATTTTGTTTCAAATTTCAACCCTAGGTAACTGCTAATGTGTTTTCTGTATCTACAGATTTGCCTTTTCTGGATACTTTCTATAAATGGAATCATACAATATGTAGTGTGTTGAGTATGGTTTCTTTCATTTAATGTGTTTTTGAGGTTTATCTGTATTGTAGTACGTATTAGTAATTTGTCCCTTTTAATTTTCAAGTAGTTGTTTATTGCAAAGATAGACCACATTTTACTTTTTCTTTCATCAGTTGATGGAAATTTGGATTGTCTCTGATTTTTGGCTAATAGCAGTAATTCTTCTATGAACATTAAGTCTTTTGTGAACACTTGTATACATTCTCTTGTATAGACATCTAGATGTGGAACTGCTGGGTTGTGTGATAAATTTATGTTTAACTTTATAAGAAGTTGTCATACTGTTTCCAGAATCTCTATCGTATTCCATTTCCACATATTGTGAAGGTTCTAATATCCCCATTTGCATTAATGTTGATTAATGTCCATTTTGTAAATATAATCATTCTAATGAGAGTGCAGAAGTATCCCAATTTAGCTTTAAATTGCTTATCTTTAATGGCTAAGGATGGAAACATTTCTAATGTGTTTCTTTGGTGAAGTATGTATTCACATCTTTTGGCCATTTTTAAATTAAGTTGTTTGTCTTCTTGAGTTTTTCAGGTTTCTTATACGTTCTATAATTAGCCCTTAATTAGGTATATTTTTTATAAACTTTCTCTTGGCATTTTGTACCTTCCTCTATCATTGTCTTAATTATCTCTTCTTTAAAAAAGTGAAAGTTTTAATTTAGATAAAGCCCAATTTGTCGAATTTTTCTTTTGTGAATTAGCCTTTTGGTGTCCTATGTAAGAACTCTTTGCCAGATCCAAAGCCACTAAGCTTTTTTTCCATGTGTTTTCTTCTAAAAGTGTTATGATTTCACTTGTAAAATAGCTTCTGATTCATTTTGAGTTCAGTTTTGTATATGATGTGTATTTTCTGTTATTATGGAGTTGCATCATAATCATTTTTAATTTTTTGCATATGAATATCCAAATTCTGGAAAGACTATCCTTTTCCCCATTGAATTGCCTCAGTACATATGTTAAAAATCAGTTGACTATAATTGTATGGCTTTATTTCTATACTCTCAGTTCTGTTTCATTGATCTATGTACTTTTCCTATTCCAATCAATGTTTTGATTATTGTCAGTTTATGACAAGATTTAAAATGGGTAGCATAACTTTGTTCTTTATTTTCAACTTTGTTCTTTATTTTCAAGATTGTTTCACTTGTTCTAGATTACTTGCATTTTTATATTCATTTTAGAATGAGCTTGTTAATTTCTACACAAGTAATTCTCTACTGGAAATTTTATAGGGATTATGCTGAATCCATAGATTATTTTGGAGAGAACCGTTATTGTAATAATACTAAGTCTGCAATTCATGAACATATAGTATCTCTCTTTAGCAATATTTTATGGTTTTCATTGTATGCATTCTACCTAGCACATCTTTGGTTAGATCGATTCCTTGTATCTTGATGCTATTGTGAAAGCAATTCTTAATTTTATTTTGGGATTGTTCCTTGATAATATATAGATAATACTGATTTTTGTATATTAACCTTGTACCCTGAAACATTTTTTGTGTAATTTGGGGGACTTTCTACATCAAATATTATAGTGTTCACAAGTAAAGGCAGTTTTACGTTTCATTCTGATTGATATGCCTTTTTATCTCTTGCCTGATTAAACTGCTGAAACTTTGTACAACGTTGAATAAAGGGAATAAGAGTGTGTATCTTTGACTTATTCCTACTCCTACTGGGGAAATGCTCAGTATTTCATCATTAAGTATGGAGTTAACAATAGGTAGAGGTTCTACTTACTAGGTTAAAGAAGCTCCTTTGTATTTCCTGTTTATAATTTTAATCATGAATGGGTGTTATATTTTGTTAAATATTTTTCTTCATCTACTAAGATGGTTATGTGAATTTTCACCTTTATTCTATTAATACTACGTATTACATTAATTGCTTTTTGAACACTAAACCTTGTTTTCCTTGGTTAAATTTCAAGGAGTAAAAACATAGTATTCCTTTTATGCGTTTCTGAATTCGGATTGTTAAAATTTTAAGGATTTTTTCATCTGTGCATATGAGGAATATTAGTCTGGTTTCTTTTTCCTGAGATGTCTATCTGATTTTTCTATCAGCGTAATACTGGGTTCATATAATGTATTTGATAGTGTTTTCTTCTACTCATCTCTGAAAGTGTTTGTGAATGGTTGGAATTATTTTTATTTGAAATGTTTGTTGAAAAGCATCTCTGAAGCCATTTGTGCCTGGCATTTTATTTTAAGTTTTTTTTTTATTTTAAAGAGGATAAAACCATGGAAAACAAAAGAGAATAAAACCAATCAAAATAAACCATTATGAGTGATACAGGACTTCAAAACCTTACAAAATCAAAAATAGTTACTATGATGCCTTTTGTTGTCTTCAAAATAGCTGCAGGTACCTTCAGACATAATAAAAATTAAACATAACAGAATAGAATGGAAACAATAAAAAAATTAATGCAACGGAGGACTTCAAAACAAGTCAATAGTGAATCCAAAATGGCTACCATAATATAACTTTCTATCTTTTAAATAGCTGCTCATGCCATTCAGATTTAACATAATCAAACAAAACAAAAGAGAATAAAATACAACCCAACAAAATAATGAAAATGACATGGTTTTGAAGCAGGGATTGCTTCCTGGTGAGGCCTGGTTCTCTTCCTCCACAGTCTGCAAATGGCACTGACTGATGGAGAGAGGCTTGTGTCTGGCTTTCCCTACTCCAGCAATGGCCCACTCATGGCTCTGGTTTTCTGGTGAGGCTTGGTTCTCTCCTCCACTGCAATCTGCGAATGGTGAGCTTGGCATTTTATCTGTGGATAGATTTTACATTATTAATTTATTTGATTTAGATATATTCAGATTTTCTAGTTCATAAGTCAGTTCAAGTAATTAATACTTATAAAAATTATCCATTACATGTATGTTACCTAATTTGTTAGTACAAAGTTGTTCACAATATTCACTTACAATCTTTTAATTTTGTGTTGACAGTGATTTCCTTGTTTTTTTCTTGATTTTGGTAATTTGTGTCTTCTTTTATTTTTGGTTAGTTTAGCCAAAAATTTGTGAATTTTGTTGTTCTTTTTAAAGAATTAGCTTTTGGTTTCATTAATTTTCTCTACTGTTTCTACCATTTCACTAATCTTTATTATTCTTCTCTAATCTTTACTATTTTTTCTCTAATCTTTATTATTTCCTTACTTTTGATTGCTTTGGCTTTAGTTAGTTCCTCTACTTCCAATTTCTTATGTCAGATGTTTAGGTATAGATTCATTTTCTTTGTTCTGTTCTAATGTAGGTGACTATAGTTAAATATTTTTCTCTAATCTCTGTTGTAGATGCATTCCATAAATTCAGATAGACTTGAGTTTTCATTTTTTGTTCAGCTCAAAATATTTTTAAAAATTCCTTCTGATGAACTAGCAGAGATTAGTACAATAGTTACCTATCTTTAAAATTTAAACAATGCTGGATAAATCCTTTTGATACTTTATTCCACAGACGAGTTATTAAAAAGTGTTTTTGTTTAATTTCCATGTATTTGGTGACTCCCCAAACTTCCTTCTGTTGAATTCTAATTTAAGTACATTGTGTTTGGAGAACATGATTTTTAGTATTTCAAAACTTTCAAATTTTTTGAAACTTGTTTTATAGCCTAGCATGTGGTCTCTGCTGGAGCATGCCCAGTATGTGCTTGGAAAGAGCATTCATTCTGTAGTCATTGAGTAGAATGTTTACAAATATCATAAAGGTCAAGTATCATATGTGTCTCACATATCCTTGATTTTCTATCTTCTTGTTCAACAGTTATTGAGAAAGTGATTTAAACATCTCAAGCCATCACTTTTGAGCACTATCTTATCTCAGTTGTATTATTGTAATAGCATCCATCCACTATCCTTGCTTTTCTCCATAGAGCATATCACCATCCAACCCAATACATGTTTTATTGTATAGTAGAATAAAAGGTCTTTGATGGCAATGATTCATCATCACTGACATACGCCTAGATGCTAGAACAGTGCCAGGTGCATATTCATCACTCAAAAATAACATTTTTTGGGTGAAAAAAAAATCACCAAGCAAATGGTACCCTCTAGTTTCTTGGGCAAGTATAAGACTCCACATTCTTACCTTCTAGTGGATATCTAAAATGGGTCAATACTCAGGGAATCTTGAGATAGATTCAGGTTACAAGGTGGGAAATATAAAATAGACTTACTACTTCGGGCCATGGGAAAAACATTCTCCCTTTCCCTTCATGTTTGTTGTTGGGTTTTGTGTCATTTACATTTCTAGTCATCCAAGTGGTAAGAACTTGAGGACCTGAACTGGACATAGGTCTCAGGGAATTAGGTCACTCTCCTTGATTTTGATCTGGGCCATTTGACTGTCTTCTTCAGTCAAAGAAATTCCACCCGGCATCAGCTGGACCTGTAGAACTCAGCAGGGTACCTGAACAGGTGGACAGAACAAAGAGGGGCTGGAAACTCAGGGTAGTGAACAGAGATTTTTCCCTCCTTGTGTAGGTTTCTCTCCTGAACCTGACCGAGGCTGCTATAGATAGCTAGTGCATGACCGGGTGTTCAGGAGCCCAGCCAAATATCATTTCAATTTTTCTGGGAAAATACCCAGGAGGGGAATAGCTGGATTTAATGGAACTTCCAATTGTAGTTTTTTGAGGAATCTCCATACTGATTTCCACAATGATTGCACCAGGTTACACTCCCACCAACAGTTGAGAAGTGTCCCCGAACCCCCGCAGCCTCACCAACATTTGTTATCAGTCGATTTCTTGATGGCAGCTATTCTTTCAGGAGTGAGATGAAATCTCAATGTTGTTTTAATTTGCATTTCTCAATTGACCAGTGATGGTGAGCATTTCTTCATGTATTTATTTGCCATATGTATATCTTCATCTGAGAAATGTGTGTTCATCTCAGTTGCCTATTTTTGAAGAGGGTCTTTGAATTTGAGGAGCTTGATGCTTTTCAATTCTTTGTATGTTCTTGATATAAGTCCTTTGTCTGAGGGACTGTTGGCTAAAATTCTTTCCCACTCTGTGGGTTTTCTTTTCATTTTGTTGGTGGTTTCTTTTGAAGTGCAAAAACTTTTTAATAAGATGAGATTCTAGCTGTTGATTCTTTGAAGTACTTTCCATCTGATTTTCATTTTGTTCATGAACTCTTTGCCTACCCCTATGTCTCCAAGATTTCTACCTACTTTGTCTTCCAGTACATTTAGTATTTCTGTTTTAATATTTAGATCTTTGATCCATTTTGACTTTAGTTTAGTGCATAGTGATAGACATGGGCCTAGCTTCAGTCTTCGGTATGTGCAAAGCCAGTTTTTCCAACACCACTGATTAAAGAGGCTGTCCTTCTTCCAGTGAGATATTGTAACAATGAAATGGAAAGGAAGTGCTCTAAAGGATATAACTGTATGTATGTTTAATTGTGAAAGATAATCATACTACTAAGTTTTTGTTGGTTCATCAGAGTGGTTTGTACTGTCATTGTCCACTTTTTATGCTTTGATTTTATAACTTGAACAACTACTATGATAACAATATGTAATTTATCAACTAGTGATTTCTTACTGTTTTTTTTGTAATTTATTATTTCTACCCTTTTTTCTGTTTTGCTTTTTTTCTCTAAATAAAAAAAAGAAAAAAATCATTTCATTCTGGCATGATTGACACTGTTTAGATACTCATCTTGAGACAGATTTTGAATTTTAATGTTTATACTGCTTTGAAGGGCTGTTTTATACATTTAAGAAAAAAAACTAGCACATACTAGTTAATTAGTGGTTAACATATGTTATCAAGTTACTTTGCAAGTATCTGGTACACTAAAAATTTACATAGCTATGTGATAATCAATTCAAAGACTGACTGATATTTTTTCTTTTTCTCATAAAAGTTAGACATGAATTTTACAAAATGTCTTGTAGGGCCTGTGTAATCAACTGCAGAGGTCTGGATTGGGAGAGCAATGCAAGCATTATGTCAAAATGTGAGAAAGCTGTGGAGATGGGTCACTTTCCCTAGGGAGTAAGAAAAGGAGAGGTCCTGAGACAGAACTTTGAGGAATGGTAATATTTAGTGGCAATACGATTCACTTCCATTAATATAATTATTCTGAAAATGCCGAAAAAATGGTGTCCAATAAAGCAATTGGAAAACCACGAGTATATTGTGCTTAGGAAGGCATGTGGCATCTATCTGAAAATTTACAATTGTACTTGCTTTGCGAGAGTCTAACCTCTGCCAGGCACCTGTAATTTAATAGTTAACTAGTCTTAAAACTGTTCTTGACACTAATAAATAGTTCTCACCCTGTAATACCTCAAACACTGGTAGCAAGACTTTGTGCTCGTGATACAGTTTTCATCAAAATATTTTACTCTAATCCTTGCGTTTCTCTGAAAGTCTGGCATACCCTGATGACCTTGTTATTCATTTATGACTTTTTGGCATTTTAGTAGTAGTTTGACTATTTAATATTGGCAAAGCATGAAAACAAGTATTACTAAAACCAAACTATTATGCTAGTTTTCCTGGTGATTAAATTGCTTTTATTTTCTGTTCAATATTTATGGCAGTACTTTTTTTTTTTTGGTACTGGGGATCAAACTCATGACCTCACTCTTGGCAGGCAGGCACTTAAGCCGCTGAGCTAAATCCCCAGCTCTGGCAGTACATTATTAATGAACTTTTGTTTTAGTTCTTTAGCCTCAGTGATCAATTTATTGGTAAGAATACCATTTATAGCAGCACAAATCATGATACCTAAATCTTACAAGTAGCCTATCTGTCCATGTGATTCTGATACACAAAAATGTTTTAGGATTATCTGTCTACATAAAAACATTAAGTGTAAAAAACGTAAATGTAATAAAGTCTAGAATGTGACAGAAGTGCACACTAGGTAGAATGTATATTAGATTTTATTACATTTGTTTCTTGACATAAAAAGAGACTGTACACTGAACAATATTATTGCAATTTGCAACTATAATGGAGTTTTTGTTAGGATTTTAATTCCTAGCAATATGATATACTTCCATTAATATTGTAGAAATTTTAATCTCCTTAAAATGGTCATAAAGGTAAAGGAATGCTGTAAATACATAAATATTATTTTATCAATGCATATAACTTATTCTGGTAGAAATGAGGAAAGTATTTGATGGTTCCTACTTAAAACTCTGGGGAGTTATTCTATGTCATTACAGAATGGATTCATTCATAAATAAGGCATTCTTCCTTTTATCTCTCTTTGTCTACTAAGTTCTTTTGCCAAATGTTGATAAAACAGATTCAGACAGCACTGGAGAAATATTCAGAGCAGCTTTCTACTCAGACTCCAACAATGATGCAAAATGAAAAACTGAGTCTTGCATTGAGGGAATCAAGTTTTCTTTTAATGAATAAATGGTGTTTTTTCTTAAAAGGAAGTTCTTGTTCACCATGCCACTTACATGGAAACTTAGGCTTTGAGGGATAGTTCAGCTCCACTGCCATTGGAGGGAAGCAGTGATATTGTTTGATTTCCTTAATAGGAAGCATGATTTAAAGAAATTATTTAGCAAGTCCAATTCAAAGACTGAGAGGAAACAGCACAGAAAATCTGAAAAAGTTATGAAATTTCCCAAAACTATGCCTTCAGAATGTCTCTTGAACTTCAACATGTATAAAGAGTACTGGATGAATTCTTTCCCATTCTGTGTTTTCTTTTCACTCTGCTGGTGATTTCTTTTGAAGTACACAAAACTTTTCAATAACATGAGATCCCAGTTGTTGATTCTCTGAAGTGTTTCCCATGCAGTTTGTGTTTTGTTCATGAATTCTCTGCCTACCCTTATGTCTCCAAGACTTCTAGCTATCCTATCTTCCAGTAGATTTAGTGTTTCTGTTTTAATGTTTAGGTCTTTGATCCATTTAGACTTTAGTTTTGTGCATGGTGATAGGCATGGATCTAGTTTCAGTCTTCAGCATGTGAAGAGCCAGTTTTTCCAACACCTCTTATTAAAGAGGCTATCCTCCCTCCAGTGAACATCTTTAGCCCCTTTGTCAAATATCAGGTGGCTGAGTGTCTTTGTATTTATACTTGTATCTTCTAATCTGTTCCACTGGTCCTCAGAAGGACTTATATCAAGAACATATAAAGAGTTGAAAAACATTAAGCCACCCAAATTCAAAGACCCTCTCCAAAAATGGGCATCTGAGATGAATACACAGTTCTCAGGTAAAGATATGCAAGTGGCAAATAAATACATGAAGAAATGTTCACCATCACTGGTCATTCAAGAAATGCAAATTACAACAACATTGCGATTTCATCTCACTCCTGAAAGAATAGCTGTCATCAAGAAATCAACTGATAACAAATGTTGGTGAGGCTGTGGGAAAAAGGAACACTGCTCCACTGTTGGTGGGAGTGTAGACTGGTGCAACCACTATGGAAATCAGTATGGAGAATTCTCAGAAGAGTAGGATTGGAAGCTCCATTCAGCCTAGCTATTCCCATCCTGGGTATTTTCCCAGAAAAACTGAAAAGGTCATATCACAGTGATATATGTGCACCCATGTTAATAGCAGCACAATTTGTAATAACTATATCTTGGAAACAACCAAGATGCCCATCAACCACAGAGTGGATGAAAATGATATGGTATTTTTATACAATGGAGTATTATTCAGCTATGAAGAAGGATGATCTTGAGGCCTTCATAGGGAAATGGAGACAACTTGAGACTATCCTCATTAGTGAAATAAATAAGAATCATATTTATAAATATCACATTGTGTCTCTAGTATAAAAAGTAACAAAAAATGTAGGAGTAATAAAATCTAAAATGTGTAATTGCTACTGTAAAAAAGAGAGGAAAAGAAAGTGCTCTAAAGGATATAATTGCATGTATGTTTAAGTGTGTAAGATGAATGACTATATTACTGTTTTTGTTAGATTGTGGAGCAGAACTATTAACAGTCTCATTGTTTGAATGTGTACTTTGTATGTTTTAACTTTGCAACTTGAACAACTATTTCCAAGATGACAGTATGTAAGTTATCAAGGAATGATTTATTAGTGTTTTTTGTTCTTTTCTTTTTTCCCTTGGAATTTTGTATTGTTGCTACCCTTTTTTCTGCTTTGTTTTGTTTTCTCTTTAAATAAAATTTTTTTAAAAGTACTAGATGATCACAAAAATTCCTATCTTCCCTCTCCTCTCCAGGCATATGGATCAATTACAAGCAAACCTCCTTCGCGTGACAAGTATGGTCATAAGGTTAAGTCCTAGCCATTTGAATGTGAGTAGAGTGATGTGCACCATTTTTAGATTTGCCCTATAAATCTTCCTACTATGGTTCTCCACGTGCTTTCTCCACTGTTACTGGAAGATGATGATACCCGGGCAACGTTGGAATCCACAAATTGAAAAATGGCAGAGTCTCTGGCGCTGGGTCCTTGGATAAGTGTATGGGACAGAGACAGCCCTATGTCTCCTCCCTCATCCCTTGTTAGTAAATTTTTGCTATGTTAAGCCTCTGAAATTTTGGGATATGTGACAGCAGTTGGCCTACTCTACCCATACAAAATGTAAGGACACAGGCAAGTGTGTACCCTGGAGACTGTGCATTGGCTTATTACTTATACAACCAAAGCCCTTAACATGTTTGGATAATTCTCCTGCACTTGTTACCTTTACCCCTACCAAGAAAATCTTCTAGAAAAGCCTCTGAATCCAGGGGTAAAATATATGCTATCAGAGGAATTGTAACTCTCCAATTATAATGCATTAGCCAACATTCCCATAGTTTTTAGCACATGGATCATAGAACCATACAGAGCTTAAAATAAACACTCAGAAATTCTTTTTTTTTTTTTGAAAGAGAATAAAGCAAAAGGGGGCAGTACAGAGCAGATCAGAACAGGACAACATAAGCAACACACTACTTTACATTAAGTCAACTGGACATCAACAGTAGCTAACACCATATCTCTTACTCTGCTATAGTTGAGCATAGTTTCAAATACAATAATATCAAACATAACACAATAGTATAAAGCCATGCAGAGAGTGAAAGAATTACAGGGCTTTCTGAACCGAATAACAGAAAATGTTCAATTGGTACTGTAATATCTCATTTTTGATAGAAAAGAAAAAAAATTTGTTTGAGCTATCATACATATTCAAATTACGATAAGACACAATGTGATAGAACCAATGGTAGTAGAACAAAAAAAAGCATGGTAGGACTTCTAAGAAGGATGATATTAAATCAGCAATAGCTGTCACAATGTTTTGTTTTCTTCAAAACTGCTATTCATATCATCAAGTATGATACAGTCAAACAAAACAGGATAAAACCATTCCAACTGTTGATTGAAAACTTTGAAAGACTTCGAAGCTGTGAGATGGGACTCATGCTTACCATAAAGTCTTATATACTCTTATCAAATCTCATATTAGGGAGATTATATGGTATTTACCCTTGTGAGTTTGGTTTATTTCACTTAAGAGAATGGTCTCAAGTCATGTTCATTTATTTATAAACACCGCGATGTGAACATTCTTTATAGCTGAGTAGTACTCCATTGTATAAAAATGCCACAACTTTTTTATCCATTCCTCAGTTGATGGGCATTTAGGTTGTTTCCAGGATCTGGCTATTAGAAATTGTGCTGCTATAAACATGGGTGCACATACATCACTGTGGTATGATGTTTTCAGTTCTTCTGGAAATATGCCTAGAAGTGGAATAGCTGGGTCAAATGGGACTTCCATATCCAGCTTTTTGAGGAATCTCCAGACTGACCTCCACAATGGTTGCACCAGTCTACACTCCCACCAACAGTGTAGAAGAGTTCCTTTTTCCCCACAGCCTCTCCAACACTTGTTGTTGGTAGTGTTTTCTATCTTGGCCATTCTTTCTGGAGTGAGATGGAATCTCAGTGTGGTTTTAATTTGCATTTCTCTCATGACTAATGATGATGAACATTTTTTCATG